>DWGJ01002940.1:0-14466 GCA_018246895.1 Aspitha aspitha aspitha | reverse complement strand
GTCGAGTGGCGACCACGTCTCGGCAAAAGGAGCACAGGTCGCCCTCCTACCAGGTGGTCTGACGACCTGAAGAAGACCGCGGGAATCCGCTGGATTCTAAAGGCCCAGGACCGGACGGAGTGGTGCCGATTAGGCGAGGCCTATATCCAACAGTGGAATAGTAAAGGCTGATGGAGGATGTTATGTTTAATTTAATTACTTTCATAGTTGTAACCAAATATTTAATAGCAATTATTTTATATTTTTTTAGTAACTAATACTGAATTTAGTGTAGAGATCAGTATCTACATTATAATTACATATCTATATATAACACGCTCGTAAATACAAGTACCGTCGTTGCAAATTGTGGTGACGGTCGCCGTCTTACATTTATTTCGGCTGACTCTCATTCGTCAAGTGTCTGAATGTAACGTGCGATAGGGACTTTATTCCAAAATTCTCACAATAAAAGGCCCACAGTTTCATTAGTCATTATTATCATACGTGTATTTTCAAATCGGTATAATATTTCTGTTCTTTCTGGGTCATTACAATGACATTGTGTATATACTTTACTATGTATTATTGTATGCAATTTTATATCAAAAAAATTATTATTTCCGAAGTTAGTGAAGTTTCGAGTTACACTTACTGGAGTTATACGCACATTATAGATAGGAAATCTGTTACTGAGAATATTCATAACTCACGGTCTATTGCTACTCGATCTAATTTTGATAGGGCTTATTTCTGAAAAATTTGATGTTAAAAAATAGTACATAAGGAGGATGCTTAGTCTGTAAACGTAAATAGTTTCTTTTAGGTGAGAGGTCCCTAAGTCACGCTTAGTAAACTTTAAGTATCACATGTCACTAGAAATAATGACTATTTATGATGCGTGATATTAAAATATGTATGAATATCTTAAGAAACAGCCTGGTCAGTTCAACACTAATAAACATCATGTTTTTAAGCCTATTGACTTATATACACATCTACACATTTTTACTTTTATATCATAAGTATAAACGCTTCGACATGTATTTGAACAGTTTTCTTTTCAATCGCGACTATTGGTGATATTGCCGACTAATTCCAAGAAAAAACAATAGGGAAACAATTCGGTATGCTAACAAAACAATAATGACGTCATTCACAATGATCTAATGAAATTGGTAGTCTTCTTTAATTGATAGACATATCGTAACAATTTCGCTTTGACGTCATTATTGGCACAGTCGTATTTTTATAACATTTTTACCGAAAGGGTAAGATAGGTTTTGTGTACGTAGCACATTCTTGTTGAAAATTGTAAAACTCCCTCTGGCAAGCCGCAAGAATAGCACCACCTATTAGTTTATATCGGAAATATTCTGATAATAACAAAATTTTTTAGTGTGCCGTGCAGTTGTGTATAAACTTGCTACTTAATAAAAGTACACGATGCTGCTAAATGCACCGTGTTTCGGAGGGCGCATTAAATAAGGGTGGGTACTTTATTAAGTGAAAAGTTTGCCGGATGATAGGTAGGTACTGAAATTACCGTACAGCGCTTGAGTCCTTACTTCGATATTTTAACAAAAAGCACAATGTTATATCATGTGACTTAAATTTGCTCTGATAAAATAACCAAATGGCATAAGTAAGAAAGGAATTTATGTAATGTACTCGTATACAATACTATCTATACCTAATCTCATTCGGAATACTTTTATTAATACTACATATTAATATTATTAATGTAAGTGTGCCTGTGTGCCCTTATTTCTCGTTAAAAAGGAACAACAGATACATACGAGTAGATGTGATTTTAGGTAGTGATAGTGGGAAGGCTGCAAAGTGATATAGACTATTTTTTCGGAAAAAAAATTCTCATTTTATCTAAGATCAGTAAGTTAAACGAATTATTACCAGAAGAAACAGTGTTAGATACACAGTTGGTTTGCCCGCCACGTCTTTTGTATGCCACAAAAAAAAAACGCAAATATTGTTTAGCGGCATAAAAAATCACAATGATTGTGGTTCCGAAATTAATAGCCATTTCGACATTTTAAAGACTGCGTTTTCGCTTTTAAAATGAGAATCGGGTATAGATAAGGAAAAAGCGGTAGGATTTGTTTTTTATTTACTACGCTTATTGCCTTCGGATGCCATTATTTCGACAGAAAATATGACTACAATTTTCAAATTTAAGCGCGGTAAAGCCGACTGTTAGCTAAAAATATATTACTACGTTAAACACCGGAGTATGCATTTGAATAATTTCTCATTTGATACGCTTTGAAACGTAATTTTATATGGATGATGCCTCGTAAATCCGTATCGAATGGACGTGTTTCGCTTTTGACAATAGGTACTGGTTTGGAGTCGTGTTCGTTCGTATTTTTGTAGCATTTCGACCATATATATACATATGGTCGAAATGCTACAAAAATACGAATAATACGCAAAAGCATACCAATTACAAGTATTATATGAATTCTGGGATATCGAGATAGGACCGTGTTACGGTCTAGTTTACATTTGAGAAGAATAATAGGTACTTATGCAAACCGTTAAGAAAGATTCACACAATTCACTTTGAAAAACCATTAAATTTTTTTTTTTGATTCTCGTACTTGTGCTCAATGTCTATATTTCTTTATTATTACTGTGATAATAATAAAGATATAATATAATTTAACAGAAAAGAAACAACGAATTTCTATATTATCTGAAAATAAAGTGACCTTTATAGGTAAGGCACCTCTTGTATGATAGAATATATCACAAAAAGATCTACGTCATGCAAACACAGACATCAGTCTTGTTCGGTCAGACATGTTTGCCCGGATGGGATCATGTTGTTGGGTTACATGTCGAGATGAAAGTTAGCTTTTACCGCATATCTATTTGGCAAAGTTATTCACCCATCAAGATCGACCTATAAATTGTAGATGACAAATATATAATATGCTAACCTTAGCAACCGCCATTGTTCATGCAGAAGTCGAATTTCCAAAAAAAAAACACCAATAAACGCATTAATTTTATTCATAACCAAATAACATGAATCCGAAATTTTACATATATATCTAAGTTCAAAAATAACGCAAGTATATACAATCTTTCAACCTCTATTTTAAACCTTTAGGGAGGAAATTTACAAAATTCCTTAGTGCTCACTTCTGCTACATATAGAACCTATCTGCATCGCTCAGGCTTCAATGCTCAGCTTTTTCGACTGTGCGTTGATTTATGAAAATCTTTAAATATATTTTTAGCTCTAAATTCCACGTCATTGTCCCTTAGAACAAACTATATTATATCCTATAGTTCCGGACTTTTCCAATAGCGACAGGTGTCGGTTAAACAACCTGTATAAATCTGACGAGTCATTAGGCATAAAAGTCATTATACTGGTCTACTGCGTAGAGTTCTAAATTTGATTTCTCACACACACACCGTATACTCGTGTGTGTGTGTAACGACCGCGACACAAAGAATAGAAATTTTATATTATTTTAAACTTTTTTTTATACACTATGTTATGTATGGTAAATCTTAGGGTATGTTAATCATATTGTATTTACCAAAAAAAGTTGAAAACAAAATTTAACAGAAAATTTGATATTATGTTTTAAGGTCTAACATATAAGTACCTATACCATACACAAATTAAAAGAAATAATACCGTGGGAATAATCCCATGATTTGTTACGAGTTATTTACGAGGCAACGTGAATTAGCTTTAGCTAGTTTCTGCACCGATAACAATATCATAAATACTGTTGATTTCCTATAATACTCCAAACCCAATCTGCAATTCTACCTACCCTTCATCAATAACAAGCACTACAGAAAATAACGATTTATGGACTACACTTACATTTTCAGTTGTTAGCACAAAAAATGTCGTAATTATGTATGAGTAGTAATATTATGTATTACTTATCTTATTGTTGGATCAATGAATATAGAAATAATTGTATTCATAAATTATTTTTAAAATAACTGAGTAATTTATGCTATTACATTAATTTTGTGAGATAACTGAAATTACAACATTATGAAATTACGCTGTTATGACAACGTGTATGAATATACCTACCGGACATATAAAATGTCCATTGCAACTTATAGAAATATTTATGTATAAAATAAGTCGAACTCGTAAAAGTTCATAATCCCTGCTCATAAATCCTTACTGATGTTCACAGATGTCTCCTTGTTACATTAGAACGAAATTTGTCATTTGTTACGCCTTTCTACCGCTCCCTTGATACCGGAACAGATTTGCCAACAAATTTTATCAGTGAAGAAATTGATACAGCCATGTTTTTTTAAAACTTCACATTGGACTAATGGTTCCACCAATGGTTTTGATAAAAGTAAGATGGAACACTCAATGTTTAATGTTACAATGTTAATAATAATAAAAAAACATTAGAAATAAGTCAACAAATCTATTAAATATATAAACTAAATATACTTAATATCTATCCCTTTTCAGACTAGACAATTAATATAAATATGAAATGGTCTATAGTACAAATTTGCCGCCACTGATATTTTAATAGTACCTATTTCCCTGCTAAGTATTTTCTACTGTTTTGAACGTAAAAGAATACAGCCTATTTTTTTCTATTTTAAAGTGTATGTAAAGATTTAATTTTACTACTTGTGCATAAATATTACCTACTTACATTTTTTGGTGTATTGGAGCTTTTTTTAAACGGCGTGTTATAGAAAACAGCGAATTCAAAAGTTGTAACACTGTCACTGACACTTATTTAGTTATTATCCAAATCTTATCCACGATTACCTATTGTGTAAAACAAGATAACAATTCGGTTATGCTTAAATTTCTAACTTTTTCGAATTTCGAAGCCGGCCCGCCATTTCGGCGACCGAACGCATGACACGTCCGCGTCACTGCGAATACCAACTGATGACTGGGTTGTTGGACAGATCTCGACGCATCCAAGCCTGAATCATGATACGTATCTTTTGCGCGTCTTTCAGTACATTTAAAATTTAAGAGACGCTCCCATCATATTCATATTGATGCGTTATGAACAAAAAATACAGAACACTACCGGTTGCTTTCTAAATTTATGTAAAACATATTCTCCATACAAAGTATTTACATTTTTTTCACATGAACGTGCTAGTAAACATCATACTCGATTTTAAGGAGTTCTTCGTGTGCACATTGCAATTAAAACGGAAATATGTATTGTACATATAATTAATTCTTTAAATGTAGTAATCAATTCATTAGTACGTACAAACTGCGGTTCAGCAACATAGTGTGCAGGTATCCTTACGATGTTTTCCTTCACCCTTATAAGATGTTGAATTAGTAAATGGACTCATATGTATAAAGTGCTCACAAACAATATGTACATATTTCCATTATAATATCGGGCAAGTACGTTTTTTGATGGGTATTTGATGTATAATATAACAATTGTTAACTAACACTTTAGTCCGCCTATTTGCCAAATAATTAATAGTATAATAATGAGTTATGCATTCTATCAGCTTGTCAAGTTACCTCGACACAGGCTCTAGTTTGGGAACAGATGGTCGTGTGTGAAAATATCCTAAGATAACACTATGTATTATATTGTAGAAATAGCCGGATGCCGTTAATGTTCGGAGAAACGTTAAGTGGTTGGTCGCGTTTGCTGTTGTAGTGTCGTTAAAGGTTTTCGGTGACCTGTAAAAAGGGTCAATATTTTTTTATGTGAGTTGGCTGCTTTCAGCCAGTCTCAATAACGAAGCTGCTTCTTTTACAAGCATCCCTGAAAAGGACAAGGTTTTTATTAATTTTGACGTTATCGTTTTAATTCGTGGATACATATTTTTATGTTAAATCAAGTTCTATACCAATCCATACGAAAAAAGTTGCTAATATTCATATAGCAGTACAGTATACTTTGCTTATATCACTAAATTAGTTTTATATTAAGATAACAATTATCCTTACAATTCAGATTAATATTATACTATTATGAAGTGTGTTGGTACTGTGTAGGTATTTGCAATGGAGTTTGTTTTGTGTTTGTATTGGTTTTTGCGTTAATATTTTGTATGTGTGAGTTAATGAATAGATAGGTGATTATTTATGCATGTATATGCTTAATTTAATGTAGGTACATGTATAAAAAAATTTAGAAGTGCTACTACTAGTATACGATGTTGTTTGAATTACTATATATTGAATTAATATTATATGTACATATAAATATCTGTAGATACATAATTATATATCCATGTTGTCACAGGTGAGCGCGTTCGGCATCGCATTGTTAAGTCAAGCAAATTAAATTTTACTCGTAATTCATTACCATGTACGATGAAAATATGTATAAAATGATTATTATTCGGTTAATACATACCTACAGTCACGCTTATTTTCTATAAGTGTACGCAAAGACATCATTTCTTCCGACTACTTGTATGATTTTATCAGACTTCATACCTGCATATCGATTCATAGGCCAGCATGTAATATTTTGTTTTTAATTTTTTTAATTTTTTTAAATATACGTTTGTGCTGATATTTTTACTTTTTTATTTTGTTGTAAATGAGCGTTGTTGCTTCTTGTTGTTGTTGGGCGGGCGATGTTGATAGCCTTAATAGATGTTTTTTTTTCTTTCATTTTAAGGTTAATAATGTTTATAAGCAACCTACGTGTTACTTAACTACATTAAGAATTTGTTGATTCTTAAAAGCTTCGTATTACATGGATTTGTGAGACTACTGGCTGCTCTGTTATTTTTTCCAAAAAAAAAGCTATTCGTTCGAGTTACTTTATTCGTTTTGCAAAAAAAATGTCTAAGTGTACAAAGAGTGCGCTGAGCATAAAATCTGTTAAGTATGACTTGGTAATATGTATGTATCAAACTGCTTCGCTCGCGTATATTATAGGTATTTACTACTTACAGCTTTTAAATCACCTTGCAATTCTATATAAGCCATATACATATTTTCGTTTAACTTTCACAAAGCTAAAAAAATTGTATGATATTTTTCTGTCTCGTAAAATATCTATAAAAGTACGGTTTAAGATTACATATATTTTATTCTATTATCAACTTTATAGTTACCAAAATGAAGGCTCTGTTTAATCATTATTATTATTATTAGAAAACCATCATGCCAGGTCTCTAACGCGGTAGGCAGAAAGCACCGAGGCCCAAACATTATCGCTCTCTTCATAAATGCGCGCCAGTTTTGAAGGCTCTTGACTTCCCCGTCAGTCGGTTTTAATCTACTTGCTCTAATTAGACTGTGCGTATAAGTACAGCAAGATACTCGTATAATATTCCGACAAAAAAATATTCTGGAATTCCATCAGATAGTTATCTCATTTGGACATTTGGTTTAAGAAACATTGAATACCGAGTTTCAGCTGAAATCGCCGAAGGAATAGATATTATATTTTATTTATACATATAAACTCCACACTACCACTTCATGCTCGTAGCAAATAATATTAGAACGTTGCGTATTTTGCATTTTATACTTTCCTTTAGCAGCATATCGCAGCGATATGTATATTGTACGTAATGTTTAAAGAAAACGAAACTATAGAATAAGATTTTCCAAAGAAACATTATTTTATTTTAAACTTTCTCGTTACCTCTCTCCGTTTTCTAAACTACATAGATTGATAAGATCCGCTACTACCCTTAGCCTGCGACTAATTCATCTCGAATAACCGAACGCCGACAGATTTTCGCCTAGCCTCTACGTAATTTTTCAAAAAATTGTGCCTGTGATCTATTGTATTCATGCTTGGCTAATTTCCAATATGATCTCATCGCGCAAAGCCGTCAGGTTTTACGTTTGATCGATTAATAACAGAAACCTTTTATGAATTTCATATGCCGATATAGTATTCGTAAACTGTATAGAGTTTTCATTGTAACAATATTTTCTGCGCACAAATTTAGAAGCAGGCTTCAGACTACATAATAGGTGTTTTGTCTCCAATGTTTTCACAGCTGCTTCGCGCGTCTCTATTGAAACAGTCAATGTCGTACCGGAAAATTTTTTGTACCTACTGTTTTGTTTAATTTTTATTCTTGAGTCGTAATTTTTCAAGTGTTTTTTAGCTCTATCTGTTGAGTCTTATGTTTAACAACGTTCAGCATTAAAATTATAATTTTATATTTTATAATTTAAGAACTAATTTTTTTGTAGTAAAATGAAGAGTTCGTAGAGCCGACGTAGTTGGAGATCGTAAACGATCTACAAAGTTGAACAATACTAGACGCGGTTGGCGGTTGTATGGGTCGCCACTAGCAACAAATTTTCATACGCATTTCCATATTTCGGAGGGCACGATAAGCAATCATTAATGATTTCCATTGTAATATCATAACTAATTTAGTATTTATTTAATTAGCATGCGATGATAATAATATTTTTTTACTACAATATCATGTGAATGGTTTATACATGTATCTTATTTATTTATTATTTTAAATAAGATTGTCTGGTTACGGTACCTGGACAATGGGCATAATACAGCATACGCCTTCATATTGCCCCTTTTCCATTTTTATAAAAGAATTTAACAGTTATATCATGTTTTTTAGCGAGGTGTTAGGTAGGTAATTAAAAATCACTTAGACCGCTCGTTACCTTTTGAGGCCAGAAACAAAGTGTCAAGTTAAGCATTGTTCGTGAATTTATTTCTCTTGAACCTAATATACTGGAACAAAAGACGTTTCATTTTAATGATGAGTCCCAGTTTTGCCCGTGAGCTCTGGTGTAGGCAGACGGCGAAAGCGCAAACAAATAAAAACACAGTACTCGTAAATGTAAAGTGAAACCAAATAAAACAGTATAAATTAATAATTAATCTTAAATTATTGCTTTGTTTACATTATTTTATTATTGCTCATTTTTCTCATTTTCTTTTCTTTATTACGTTTTATTACTTATTGTGTTATATGGTATGGTAAGTTTAACAATTTCGTTTATTTAATAAAAATAAGAATTTTCATTTTATTTTGCAATATTTCTGTTAATACATAAGCTAGTGTACTGTGGATGAACCTCTTAATATATGGGTGAAATAAAATGGAAATGTTTATTTTCCAACTTCTGATATTTGTATAAGAAGACAAGTTACTCTTAACTATCATTATTACAGAATGTCAGGTATTGTTGTAGCCGACTGGGCATGGAATGTATCTCTCACATTCCATCCAGCATTGTTATAGTGTCTAACAACGGAGTGATGTAAAAATTTGTATAGCACATATATTTATATTCTCATTCTGTTCCCAATTTATTTCGGGTATTTGCTGAATAATATCGTATCCATATTGGATTTTGTAGCTTAAGGCTCTGAGCCCGTCACGTTAATACTTTAGGAATGTTATGGTCGGAAAAACATAATTGATTTCCAAGTTACATGAATTAAATTTTTGTTATTAACAGAGTATGTTTACCCATTGTAATAAAACGGTATTTTCTCTGAAGTCAGGAATTGGTGGACTTAGCACGTTTGCAAAGGTGGTTGTTTATATAAGGAAAACTTTCTTTCACCGTTACACCGTTAATGAAACCCATCTATGAGTTCATCCATCCAGCATATCCACATTCATATTAGTTGTTGAAGGAATATTAGTTAAACGTTATCGGATCATTAATATTCTTATATTGCAGGCCTATTTTGAAAGGATTAATTGACCTCGCGTAACACCCAGTGGGCATCAATACACAACACGATTGAATATTTAATGGAGATATAAAAAAAAACTATGAAAAACATTATAGACAATTAGGTATTTCGCTATCGTTAATTATACTCTTGTTAGTCCATTAGCATTAGACCTCAACGTTACCACAGGCAACATGGACCCTTTTCAGTTATATCATGTACTTGAACTTTCGTCTACAACAATAGTAAGTATAGAGCTTCTATCAAATTGTTGAAAGGTCAACATTTCAAATTAATTGGTATAATTAGGCACATGTAATAAAATAGAAGCGAAAGCTTTTTTTTTCTTACAAAGAAATAAGATTTATTCATAAACCATTTAAATATGAGTGATATTACAGAGTTGAATTCGTTCCTTATTAACTGATTTACTGGTTGCCTGGTCCTCTCAATGAATTGACGACCTGCTTACTGATTCTTAATAATGCGAACGGCTACACCCACAGATTGGGTACAGTTACGTGAAATTCTATAGCTATTGGAATTGTTAATTGGCATTTTATATTGAAAAGTATAGTACCTACTCAAATAATTTAACCCTTAATTCATAGATCGATACCATAAGGCATTGAAGATTTATAGCAAGATCTCAAGGTATACATTGCTTTTTGTGAAACCTGCTTGAAAAGTTCAAAGCGGCTCTATTCTTCATTGAGAGAAATTCCTTTTTACTTCTAAGGCATTGTAAAATTTTCATTCATCATTCCGCTTAATTTTGCATATCAGTGACGAGGGTAACAATAACCGAAAGGTCATCATTATAACTGTATAAAACGGAATATACCTTCTCTTAAAATATTTTTACGTAGATCATAAGTACCTACTAATATTATTTTCTTAGAATCACGCCGTTGAAGTTATTTGAAAGCTGAGTGATAGATTGGTATTTTTATATTAAAATTGCGGTTCGTTGTGGTTACCTGCTTAGAATACTGTAAATTTTTAGTGGGTTATGAAATATGAAATATTACCCGGAGTTCGCTTAAACACTTTACGATATACGAGTACATTTATTTCCAATCATAAGCCAGTGTTTCATTCAGCTTCAAAAATAACGAACTTTCATATAAGTTTGAAAATGTGTAGCGTTATCTAGCGGCTATTTATAACATAGTAGAGAGAGCAAAAATATTTACATTGTACATCTAACTAACATAAAACTAGTTTATAACAATAGAATTTAAATCCTTATATATATGAAAATCCTACGTCACGATGTTCGCTTGCGCTAATCTCGAAACTACTACCAATTTCAATGAAATTTTGTAGATAAGTATCTATTGTTTGGACCAACTTAAAAGACAGAATATTTTTATCTCGATTGATAATCTCATTTTTTTATTGCAAAATCAATGTTTTTTTATAGGACATCACTTAGACAAACACTGTGGTACGGGATTTTGACATATTTGACATATTGTGCACGTATAATCATGGCAATGCGGTTTATAAAAAAAAAATTAAGCTAACTACAAATTCATCTGCGAAACGGCATGCATTTCTAGTTGCTTTTGATAAGTGTAAAAATTATTAAATTAACAGAATTCTTTGAGTATTAAGTTTTCAACGGGATATGTTAAAATTTACGAGTAGGTACATATATAAATAGCAATGGCATTGTTAATCGAGTACATTTTGAAAGGTGCTCATAAATTATTCTAATTATATTAAAATGTAAAATTTCTTCAAATTTAAATTGTCTTTGTCTTTTTGTATGAATACTAAAAAGAAAAGCTTAAGTGTACCAATGCCTGTGAACCACGTAGCCCGCATAAACATATTGTTCTTAGAGTACATAAAAAATGAATAAAATAAAGAAATGTTTAAAATAAAGGAACGTGGTTTGTTAAGTTAATGGATGCTTGATTATTACGTATAGCTTCTTCTCATTATGAGGCGATATTCCATGTCCAACAGTGAAACATCATAAAGGTTTGAAAAACATGTTATTTAAAGCGCTTTAGGCCGTGTTAATAAAACAATCTCTAATACAGAACTCAGGGAACGTAGTTCGACGATTGTTGAAACGAACCTTTCAACGTACTTTCTCCATCAAACTGACAATACGTGGTGTTTAAAATTGCCTCATTATAATAATAATATAATTTATATCATTGAGATTCCGACCAAAGGCGAATGGAATGTCACCCACAAACAGACAGCTATTTACATTTTCATTCAATTATTCAGCCGTAGTACCTACGTCGGTCCATCGATCAGTGTTATTGGTTGCGAAATTAATTGAGTATTGATAATATAAATTAAAAATTACACTGTCATTGCAAATACGATTTATTAATTTTACGGAATCCTTTTTGTTTTCAGTCATTCTCTATCCGACGGAGCGTAAAATCCAAACGAAACAAAATATATTTTTGTTCTTGATTCATTCAGGTGGAATATGTATAATCTGTCATGAAAATATTGTTTGGATTTCGATTACATTTCTAGAATATTCCTAAGAAAATATGTGAGTGTTTGAAGTAAAACATTGTATATTATATTAATTACATTTGAAACATATCGGTCACAGACCGAAAACAAAGAATACAGACGAACTGTTTATGTGTCGTTGTATTCAACAGACATCGGTCCATTGTACTGAAGGTAGTAAATACAACAGTTATGAATACTTGTCACCATTTTATTGAATGGATATTTGTTAAATACTTTTGTTTACATGTTTCTGATACACACAAATAGTTGAAAACCATCAAGATGGCGATAAAACAATATTTAATATCGTAGTTACGGACTGTGGCAGCACACAACATTATTGTAATACAATAACCCTTAAGCTTAATACATCACGTAATGTTGCATGTCCCGTGAATATTTAAGTACTTGACACGTTCTCGTTAATTAGCCTGAGACAAACATGAGGAACGGCGCTGAATGCATTAGGGTTAGGTACAATGCACGAGATTTATTATTCCATAAATTCTTCAATTTAGTTTATTTGTATAATAGACAATATTTATGTGTTATAATCTGTAAAATGGCAAGCGTAATGGGCATATTTGATTGACATTTAATTCGCCCAAAATAGTATTCACAAAGTTACGTATTATTATATAGTTGTTGTAAATGGAGAAAATAGTATTATCAGAATCATAGACAAAGTTGACATGAATAATATTCTCCTCGCTTTCGTTGAAATAGTCCACTTTATGCACAAAAAACACTATTTTCTCAACTTGCACGCCTATTAAAATATTATTATCTCCGTATTTGATTTTAGCCGCCTCAGGTTTGAAATATCTTATTACTAAGTTAGTAAAAGAAATTAGATAATAATGTTATTTTTTTGTTAGAATCCAGTACAAAATTAATAATACCTACACTATTAATATATTTTACACTAAAGGGCATTTTCAGTAATGAGCGAAAAACTGGCTATTTATTACGGATGAAACGATCAAAGAGAGGTTCTTAGAATTATCACTTAATGTCGTGGTTAATTAATGACGGCTATTTCTGTTACATTTTTTAAAAGTTATTTTAGCTATTACGACTTGCGATTAATCATTATAACATGCAAATTATCTCTGTACTTACAGAACTATGAAATGAGTCTCTGATGTTCAGTTTACCGGATATTTCAAACAATACCAAAACCCTTTGTTATGAGCTTGTTTAGCTGTGTTATTATATTTGCATACTGGCTGGAAAGCACCAAATTTTCACATAACAGTGACACAAAGTCTGATATGGGAGCAGTAGCATAAATTTAGTTTAAGCAAAATGTTCTACATATAAACGTTACGTATACAGAAAAATGTCAAGTAAGTATACCAGTAATAAATTATTAAACACATAATCATGCATTATATCTAAAATAGGTTTAGTTAATACAATTAGACAGAGGACTGAATTACAACCAATTATCGTATAATGCAGTTCACATTTTCACTTATCATTTATTGAATATAGAAAACATAGTAAGAATATACAGGGAATGAACAAAATGTTTAAATGAAGTTCGATAATCATTTAAAATAGAATAGAAAACTTTAGATCCCAATGGCTTAAGAGTTTATATTATCTATCTATAGTTAAGTTTAGATTATCTATCTAAACTTCTGAGTTAATTTGACAGTTGACTTCTTTAAGATTCTGGAGCATTGATAAACGTTCTTGAATTAAAGAGAAGATTTAGCGTTTGCAGATAAAAGTGCTGTTCTGAGGGATTTTATGTGTAAAAAATGTTACTAGGAATATTGTAATTAAAAAAAAGTGTTAGTACATTTAACAGTAAACAGACATTCTTCAAACAAACAGTTAGACTGTTAACATTACGCCACTAAGCTAATTATCCATTGTCATCAAAACAGAAAATATACTCGTTTATGTAAAATTTCAGTTCAATCGGTGTGAGATTAACGCGTTTAAAATTCAATTGCAAGATTTAACAGACATAAGCAAACGAAGTAACATGGCAAGTTAAATTAATGTTTGTAAAAAAGAAAAAAAACTTTATTAACAAGGTAGGCTCTATAGCCTGCTTGCCAGGAGAAACACGGAATACGTTCCTAGACAAAGCGGTACCCACAAGTGTTTATAGCTTTACAATAATTAACTTGTTTAATGATGTAGTAATAAAGACAATATAACAGTACCATACAATAAATATAAGATGCGGATTTAAGCATATTCGTTAAGCATTTCCATCGTTGCGGTAAAATCCCTACTAATATTATAAATGCGATTGTAACTCTGTCTGTCTGTCTGTCTGTCTGTCTGTCTGTCTGTCTGT
>DWGJ01002939.1:0-14472 GCA_018246895.1 Aspitha aspitha aspitha | reverse complement strand
TTGGACATGCCCGAGCTTTTGTGGAAAAGCTATATAGATTTTGAGGTAACCCAAGGAGAAACTGAAAAAGCCAGGCAGCTTTATGAAAGATTACTTGAAAGGACTGTTCATGTCAAAGTGTGGCTCTCATATGCTAAATTTGAGTTAAACGCTGAAAATCCTGACAATATAAATGTTGAATTAGCTAGGCGGGTTTATGAAAGAGCAAATGATAGCTTAAGAAGCGCTGGTGAGAAGGAATCTAGAGTACTATTGTTAGAAGCATGGAAAGATTTTGAAACAGAGATAGCAGATGAAATAAAACTTGAAAAAGTACTTGCTAAAATGCCTAGAAGAGTCAAGAAAAGACAGAAGATCATCAGTGAAAATGGAGTTGAAGAAGGATGGGAGGAGGTATTTGATTACATATTCCCAGAAGATGAAATGGTCAGACCTAACCTGAAATTGCTTGCAGCAGCAAAACAATGGCGTAAACAGAAAGAAATAACAGAACCTTCAGCCGCTTCAGAAGACACTCAAATAGATAATCAAGAAAGTGAAGAACATAGTCAAAATTCTCAAAAGAAAGCTAATGACAATGATGAAAGTACTAGCAGTGATGACAGTGATGAATAATATTTCTAGTATAATTTTTACAAATTTTTGATTCTTTCCTTTATAAAGCTTATTTTCATTTATAATACTTTTCATTGATTTTTCAGAATCATATTGAATATTTTTAATAGCAATTTTAATAATTCAAGATTATATTTTGTGTCTTGGGGAATCATCTACACCAGAAGAGAATAAATACACTTTTATTATTCATTCTTTTTTTCAAAATACAGGTAGTTTATTTGCAAATTACCAAAACTTATTGATGCTGTTACAAGTGTTAAATAATGTTAACATACTTTTTAAATAACAGAAATGTAAAATATTAAGCAGTCTATGTAGAACTTTCAGTTAAATTATCAATAAGATTTTAGTCAACATCTTCAGGTCGCACTGGATGAGTCAATGGAATAACTGACTTTTTATTTACATCTCTTGAACAAGCTTTTCTCATATCTGAAATATAGTTCAAAACTTAATGTCTTAATACTTTCCATCAAAATTTTCCAAAAAAAGTACTTTCGGTAATTGCAAAATTTACATAAATACATGATTTTGTTTAGTATTTTGTATTTATAAATAATTACTTATAAAAAAAGTTTTTACACAAACATAGGTATAACAAAGAAACTTGAAACCAATTTTACCATAAGCATCTTCATCAGGATCTCCAGAATAGTACTCCAGTACTGTCCGGTACACAATGTACCCAAGGTTCTTGTACATTTTGATTGCTACTTTATTACTCACTCTCACAAATAAATCCACAAAATAGGCCTTCTTCCTAAAATTATAAATGAAAAACTAAAATCATAAAATAAATTTACATGATGTCACAGATTAACAGCTACTCTCAAGGAATGGAACAGCCACCATTAATGTACATATTCCATACATATAATAGTACATATAATGTACATGTAATAAGGTTATTAAGGTAATATTATAAGGTCATTCCTTAAGGTTTGTACTGCAATGCTGCAAGGCAAAGTTATTTAACCAGTGTGTTCTGCCTGTAATCATAAATAAACTAATCTGCAAATAAAAAGTAGCTCAGCAAGTGACAGAACAAGGTATGTTGGGTGTTTCGCTTATGAATGATGTTGAAAATTAAGTAATTTTCTGCAAAACTTGGGTACCTGATATAGCATTAAGAATTGAAGGTGAAGTGGCAGTTGGGCAATAGACAATGGCTTTAAGTATGCTCATTATAGGAGAAGAACTTGTGTGTAACATTGGAACAACTAAAGGAATGAAAAGAATATCATTTTAGAAAACAATACTCACTTTTCAGAAACATCCTCCAAAATGTTCATCAAAGTTGCAGCCAGACCTAAACGCCTGTAATCAGGGCTTACAGTCAAAGCAGTTACATGTCCATGCCAATTTTCACCATGACCCTCTGCTTTGCCCATAACTGAATAAACAAAATCATTACAAAACACTCACAACACAAATAGCTGGAATTAAGAGCAGATGATAGTAAACTATTTTAAATAATTCCATTGATTTTTATTGCCTTTCGACAGGTAAAAGATTTCTGGCAGACACACCGGACACTGATTTGCAATTTCAACAGAATTGGCCATATGTATTTTATAGTAGCATACAAAATAAATTAGGTAGGAAATAACATTACTGTATCCCATTATCTCGCCGCTCGGTGATTCTGCAACTTGAAAGTACTCCGGCCAATGAGCTAAATATTGTGTGTAAAATGACAAGCCGTACGTTTCCGTTAATGGGTCCAAGTTACTGTAAATATTTAACAAAATTTACTTAGGATATTATTACTAAAGGCAACTGTGTTAATGTTCATTCAACTAAACAATAGCTACAGATACGGACACATTATTAAAACTCAACATATCTTCACAAGTAAAAGGACGAATTGTTGTCATTCTGGAGAAGTATCTCTTCTTTACTATATTCTTTCTAACAAGGTCAAGTGACTGAATGTCTGACTATGGCTATTTTCTTTTGTAAGGTAAGAGAGTATAAACATTACTGAGGTGAGGTTATATGTCAATGTCAACTGTCATTTTAGTCGCATTTGCTTTGGTAACGTTACTGTCAGTATAACATTTAACGGAGATAGGTAAATATAGACATAGGTAACGTATTCAGGAGAGGTCTCTATAGATACAATATACTTACATTTGGGGAGCCAGTCTAAAATGTGTCATTTGAAAAAAAGAGAAAGCAAATGAGGCTACCCATTTCTTATGAGTAATTAAATAAAGACAAGTATGGGTCTGTCAACTTCACTCTCTTATTATTTGTTGGATATTCGCACTCGCAGGCCTGTCTATGGCTCACCCCATCTAAATATAATATGTCTTTGTTATATAAGTTAAATAGAATTTTCAAGAAAGCAAGATTTTATTTTTTTCAGTTGAGATAACAATTATTATGAGTTTTAGAGATACATACCATTATTTATTTTTATAAACTTAAAATAAAGTTACAGCAACAGATACAATTTAATATATATTGCATTAGTATAAAAATCATACATAAACAAAATGGAAAAAAAAGAAATCTAACAGCAGTAATTGAAATGAACTAAGCATAAATTTGTATAAAATGACAAACTACATTTTAATATTATAAATAAAAATTATATTGCAAAAATCCACAATGTATTTCTAATTTTACAATGGCCAGTTCTGAAAACAATATTTAAAATTATATTCGTGTGAAACGGCAAAGACTTCTGGTAAATGAGTACAAGATTGAGAAATTACAACAAGCACATTACATTATATTAAAAAATATATTGCTTTAATAATAAAACTTATACAGCGATGATCATCGATCAACTGACATTAATCATTGTATAACAATAAAATAACAAAAATTGATTTTGTCTATCGAGAAATTTGCCGTTATTTCTATAAATATAAATCCTATTTCTCACTAATTTGTATTAATTTATATCTTTAGTTAATGCTTTTTTTATCTAATCTATACTTAAATTATTTTAAAACAGATAGGTTATTTCATTTTATTACTCTTATAATTGCCATATGAAATAATCTCGTCTTCGTTTAGTAGCTATTATCCTACTCGTTTTACCACATGTCGAAAGGCATATTTATTACTCTTTTACAAGCTAAAAGCTCAAGTGGAGCGATCTATGGGCTTCTTGCAGTTTACCAACACGACAATGGCCGAATTGTCTGTATAAAATATTTTTTATTGGCTCATACAGCCAAACCTGCCATGTCTTTGGTTTTAAAAATGGCGTATACAAGCTTTTTGTTTGCCGGTTTACGCTGTTGAATGGATAGTTTTCAAGACCCCGCGCGTATTCGGGCGACACGTAAACGTCGTGAATATGAGAATAAAGTACATGTGTAGCTACAATAATCAACACCATGGACTCTGTGAACATATTTTTGTAGCGTTATGGTGAATTAGAATGGTGCCTGTGGTTCGACAAGCTCTCACGTCGTCAGGTTACCCATTCGTAACGTAAATATCACCTAGCGAGCGTTTTATATTTCAGATATGACAGCGTCGCAAAAGAGTAGATAATGGAGAGTTCAGAGGATGATGCGGGCGCTGCGACGATCGCCTCCCGCCGTACATCGGCGCGGGAAAAGGACATCGGACGGATTGAGGACATCAATGCAACTAGTAGTTTGCAGCAGGAATCATCCGAAACAAGAACGACAAGTGAAAACCTCGCAATGTCGGAAGATAATTTTGATGGTGACAGTGTGCCTTCACCGTCGACGCACGACGTCAACACTAGTACCGAGGCGATCTTGGACATGATAGATGAGATCGTGGACGGACCTGGCGCACCTAAACGCTTACCCCATTCTTTGGACACTGATGATCGCGATGACACAATTAAAAATAGTGAACAGTTAGAACAAGTACAAGTCGAGGTGGTAAACGTGTTGGACGCAAATACGCCACTGTCACCAAATACTGCTGATGTAGTTAGTGCCAAAAGTGATGATGTGATAAGTTTAGAGTCAGTCGAATTTCATGCCGAGAGTACATCACAGAATGAGGCCATAGCAGAGGCGAGTATAGGTTTTGTTGATATTCCACATACAAGCTCTCCTAAGCCTGTTTGCTATGACCAAGCTGAATCTACTGATGCAAAAGAGCCTATCGCATCATGTTCTCAGGCGCCACCCAGTAGTCCACTTCCAAATATTCCATCCAGCAGTGTATCAGAAGCAGTTGAACCTTTATTTGAATCTATTGACAGTTTATCTAGTGAACGGACATTAAAATGTGCAACATACAGTGATATACGGGACAATGTGACTGTAGAAAGTGCAGAATCAACATCTAGCGACAATAGTGTGAGTGAAGGGAGAGTGCAAGGTCATGAATCATCAACACGGTCACCTCTTAGAAGAAGACTCGTGCGACCAGCTCCCAGTGATCGTAGGCCAGATTCTACTGTTTCCTCAACAGTAGATTCACAAAGTAGCATTGATACTTCAGAACAAACTAGTGAGTGTGTTGTCAAGGATGTGTCCAGTTCATCGGATGCAGTACCTCCTATACATGGTAATGTAAAGCCAGACGAGATTAGAAATTTAAGTGATTTAAGTGTCTGCCAAGCAGAAACATCAATGTGTCCTCCTAAAAAAATTAAGCTAATTAGACAAAAAATTATTCCACAAGTAAGCCATAGTTTAACTACAGAAAATGTAACTGATAAACAGTCTTTGTCAAGAGAAAGTGAGCAATGTGAATCAACATCATCGGAAATTATCTCTACAGAACCTTGCTCAGACTCAACCAGTTGTATTAGCACATCACAGGTAGATATTGATACTGTCTCTAGTGAGTTGGTTTCAGATTCTTTATCTATTAATCCTAGTGAGATTGTTCACTTGTCTCCAGAGACAGTTAGTAAAACATCTGAAAAAACATGTCACAGTCTTGAAGGATCATTTAAAGAAAGTTTACCTCATACATCAGTGTCTTCGGCAGATATAAATGAGGAAAACAAAATAGTGTCGACAATAACAACAAATCTCCATATACCAAGTTCAACAGACACATTGGAAAAAGAAAGATTAGATGTGGAGACTAATGAAAGAAGTTGTAGTACTTTTCATGAGACTGACCCTGAATGTACAAAGCAGGTTCCCAGATTAACAATAAAATTAGGGAACAAATCAACTGAAGATCTTAAACCGCCAGTGCCTAAGCTTACAATCAAACCAATAAGACTTTCATCCACAGCAAATCAGGTCAACCTGGAGGAAAGCAAACTGCGAATACCAAGTGTAACTAAAATCAACATAAAACCTATTCCGAAAAGGCCAGGCCAAATTACAGATTTCCATAGAAAATCTAGTAGTAGTGAAATATCTGAATCAGAGTGTTCTGAAAATGATGAAAGTACAAGCACATCAGATCAAGCGTCAGCTTCAGATCAAGGACCGCCTGATGTGGTGCCAAAAGTAACTATAAAGCTGGGTAAACCTGGTACAGAAACTGAAGGACAATTTTATACTGAGAAAAATATCCCAAAACTAACAATCAAGGGAATTCACAATAGTGAAAATGAAGAACAGAGTAGAAGAACAGAAAGTCCATCAAAATTAAAAGTTGTAATAAGTCAATCTGATGAAAGACAACATGAAAAAGTACCAAAATTGACAATTAAGAATGTTACAAAGACTGAAAATCAACCACTCAGTCCAAAATTGACGATAAAGCCAATAAAACCCCCAGATAGTATACAAAAAGATAATATATCAGATGACATTGATAATCATCAAATTCCCAAGTTAAAAATTTCGACAGAACCGTATTCCAACACAGATGTTAAGGAAAGCACTGTTGTGCCTAAGATAACAATAAAATCTGTGACCAAAGTAGACAGTGAAATAATATCTAAACCTCCCAAGAAATCTAATGATGACTTGGATCAAATCCCTGTTGTGACTAAATTAAATATAAAACCTGTTGTAAAGCCCACTGAAAGTGGCGAACAACCTGACAACTTGGATTCTAAAGTTCCTGTAGTACCGAAATTGAATATTAAACCTATTGTTAAACCTAAAGATACTGATGTAGATTCTAGTGAAGAAGATGTACCTAAAATAACTAAATTAAATATTAAACCAATAAAAATCCCTGAAACAAATTCTTCAGAAGGAAAAGACTGTGATGATTTAAAAACTGCTGAAGATAGTATACCTGTTGTTACTAAACTTAATATTAAGCCTATTGTTAAGCCTTTAAATGAAGATGTACATAAAGATTCTGAAAATCAATCATCAGAAACTGGGAATTCTAGTGATGATAATAATGATCAAATACCAGTAATAACAAAATTAAATATTAAACCAATATACAAACCTAATGATATAGATGAGTCCAAACCTAGTAGTTCTTTGAGTGAAGATAATATTCCTATAGTCACCAAATTAAATATTAAACCATTAATGAAACCTGATGAGGACAGAAAATCTCCTTCTTCTCCAAAGAAAGACAGTTTAAAAATTGACATTAAATATGGAAATGTAACTAAGTTAAATATAAAACCTGTTTTAAAACCGGATGACATGAAATCAAAATCGAATGATGAAAGCATAGACACATCAATAAGAAATCCACCATTAGTCATGAAAATAAATATGAAGACTAAGTCAGACTCAAATACAAATGAAAATGTGTACAGTATTGAGAAAAATGATGACATAGTGAATTATAACAATGTCGATGAGAATATTCCAGTTGTATCAAAGATTAATATCAAACCTATCATTAAACCACCAGACCTTGTTATTGTTAAAGACGATTCATTACATGTATTACAAAAAATTGTTAATCACTCAGGCAGTAGCTCCAATGTTAATTTTTTAGGTCAGATGGAAAGAATGTCTATGTCAGAGCACATACAGTGTTCAGATGTAGCTCATTTGCCTGAAGGCAATTGTGTAACTGACTTAATTGACACAAATATATCTGAAGAAAGTGTATTGAGCATGGAACAGAAAAGGCAAGATTGTAAAGAGAAAATTATAACTAAAACTGAAATGAGTAGAGATTCTTCACAAACGATTATCAAGAAAGAACCATTGTTAAATGCTTCCGTAGATGGGTTACCTCAATTCCCTGAAGCTGTCAATCAAAATCTTTTAACAGCCTCGATAGAATCTGAAATCATGCATTTACAAAGTAAGCAGCAATCACCTTCTAGGCAAAATTGTACATTGCTGAAGAAGTTATTAGAAGTTAGAAAAGGTGTGGAAATTGTCCTTGGTGATAACAAATCAAAAGTAAGCAACTGTTCTTCACCACCACAAACAAGACAGGAGACTATGGCGTCATTATCAAAAGATGTTTCTTTGAAAAAAGACATGACAAGTGATAAATTCAACTCTGAATTCAAGTATGATAATCCAGACATAACAATTGAGAAAACCAATGATTTGAGGGCTTCTCCTGCATATATAAAAGATCAATCTATACAAGAGCTTTGTAAAGATGTGCATGAAAGTGTGACAAAACCATTAGAAATAAATGTTTCTGATAAAGTAATAAATCAAAACTCTGATCAAGATTCCCCCAGGATAATACTAAAAATTAATAAGACTGATCATGGCCCTTCAGCTAAAATTATAACTGAAGAAGTTAAACGACCGGAAACACCAACTTGTGCATCTGACAATACTTCAGCTTATGTTAATGATGTTATACATCAAAATATTAGTATTTTAAATAGCAGAAGAAAAACACATTTTGATGCTAACACCACACCTATGGGTAAGCGATTGCGGAGTTCCAGGATAGTTCAAAGTGCGGAGAAAGCACCTATTATTAGAAAGAATGCTGGGAAAAGAATATCTACAGCTGAAATCAATACACTTCAAAGTAAAGAGCCTGAATTATCAGTGTTAGAAACAAAAAGATTAAAGCTTGGGCAACTTTTATCAAATAAGGCTCTTACAATAACACCCATCATGGCAAAAAGTCCGAATGTATCACCAAGTAAGCAGTCCGAAAATAAGCAGGTAATAAGGACTACAAATCATTCACATTTAAATAATGATAATTGTTCCAAAAATGGAAATTCTAAGTTACATAATATATTATCTAATTTACAAGCAAAACAAATACAAGCATTATCGTTTAATGATATTCACTGCACAGAAAAAAATCATTGCATAACCACCGAATTAGAATCCAGTACATCAACAGGTAGTTCAGATGTAGTCCATGAAATATTGCCCTTGGAAAAATCAAAACCGGAAATACCACAGATGTTCTTTCATGATCATTCAGAATCTCGAGATTTTAATATGACTCCTGATGAAATATCGCAAGATCCATTAGAAGTCGATAGCTCGAAAATAACAATTAAAAATATCAATGACTGTATAGAGCTTCCTAAGCCTGTGGAATTGACTCCACAACCCAAGAAACGGGGTAGACCTCGAAAAATTCCATTGTCCGAAGGTGCGAAGCCTGTTGTTACTTTGCCCGTTCCAGCACTAGAAGAGCGACCACAGAGATCACTTCGATTATCCAGGTATTTAACTTTTTTTTCATTACTCGGTTTAAAGGTTGTACCTATAATAAATTTTTCAAATTCACTCCCCCTATGTTATTATTGGGGTAAAATCTCACTATGAGACCCGATCCAGCAGTGGATCAATGAAAGAGCCGAAAAAAGAAATGTTGCTAAAGTTATTATATCGTATAATTTATTCTAAAATTACAGAGATCGTCCCATAGTTCTCGTTAAGCCTAGGAGAGGAGGAAGAGGGCGCGGGCGGGGCGGTAGGCGAGCGCAAGCGACTCAAACAGCAACTCCCGAATCTACCGTAGAAACCGCCAACAGCGTCTTTGTCGAACAGCAAAAGATCGAGGAGGAAATCGACCCTACGAGCTCTAGAATAAAGCTGCCCCGGATGACAGAGGCCCTCGACAAGATGCCGTCCATGTGTAGCACCCCACTGACGAGCCGAAGGCGAAACTCCTCTACTACAGAGTTAAAAATGTTTGCAGAGAATGCAGAGTTGAAGGTTATGCTGGAGAGCTCGATTCCTAACATAGAGACTGTAATGAAGTCTCCCGGGATAGTGGGGGAAACTAGAGGTCGAGGTGGGCGCGGCGGGCGCGGCAGTCGTGGCGGGCGCGGGCGGACGCCGGGCAGGACGCCGGGCAGGACGCCGAGAGGCGGCCGAGGGCGCGGCCGGGGCGGCGGCAGGGGGGCCATGTATATGAAGGTAGTTTTACTTTCCAACGAAAACTCACTATCAGCTTATTAATTTCAAGCACATTATAATTATAGACAACTATTTAAATATCTCCTTAAAGATTATTTTACTCTGGTGTGTCCTTTTGTGTAGTAGATCACTTAATTTTAATCGTTGACAACAATAACACTACAGACTTTGCTGCCACTTTGTACTGTTTGTTTTTTACACCTTAATCTTTAAAATTCAACTAATACATTTCAGGAAACTATGGGTATATACGGACGCGTCTGTGGTCCAGCGACGACAACCGTGCAATTGTTTGAGGAGGAAACTTGCATGATGGATGATAATGCAACCCCTGCTAAGTAAATCTATATAATATTTATAGGCAATTCATAAATAAAAAAAAATAACACTTTTTACATATGTAAGTTGTAACCTTTCAGGCCTGTTCATCTGCTGGATGAGGATTCACAAAGTTCTGTAAAGAGTTCTACAAATGAAAGTTATAAAATGAAGAAGTCGAAGTTTGCAGATCTATTTGATAGGTAAGTTATTGACTTTATAAAAACTTTATAAATATAATGCCACAGATAAGCCTGTTATATTATTATTTGTTTTTTTACAGTAATAAAGTATGGACAGCTGCTGATGTTAAAGAGTACACATGGCCCCCACCTGACAAGGCAGATGTAGAACATCAGGTAGATTTTGTCGTATTTAAAGCAGATATCTGTGCAGACAGACACAACTATTGACTTTTACTTCAGATAATGTACGAAGATAGCTATGCTCAATTTCCAGCTAATACGGACAATATTCCAATCTCAGCTTTTTGGCAGTACAATAAAGTGATGAATTTTTACAAAAGAATTTTGGAATGCTTTATTTAAAAAATATATTCTTTTGGTGCTGATTCAAAATAGACATCTGTGTCACAGAATTAAATTAGTTTGATAGTAGTAAAAATTTAAACAGATAATTAAATGATTTAGTAATTTAATATATCTATATCAAAGACAACGACAAACATAGACAAAGACATTTATTTGCACAAATATGGGTACATTTAAGGTGTTACAGAATTATTAGATCAATACATATTTTGCCTTTTACGGCGTACAAATTTAGTTACAACTAAATCTATGTTGGCCTAGGTAATGATGATACAAGAGCAAGTAGCAATGTTTCTAAGTGTGAAAAGCTTCAAACGAAGGTATCCAGAACTCAAAAGGCGAACAATAGTTGGTGAAGAACGAGAATATGTGCTTAGTAAAGGCTTGGTTACAGAAGCCCTTTGCGATCTAGGTAAGTATGACTAATTATACCCCTTAAAATTTTCGTTAAATCACACAAATGTACAAACATACAGTTTATGCTACAATTAACAGATTATATGTAACTTTTTTACTTTTGCATGGAGGGCATCAGGCCTTATCTTAAAACTACAATTAATGTCCGGTGAAAGTCACACGTTTTTCGAAATGTAGCAAATATTAAACATTCAAAGAATTCAAATTCATTCAAAAATGTCTCTTAGACAGGTTGCCTACTAATTCACATCTCCTTCAATCTGTATTGGAGTATCATGGTACAGTATACTCAGGCCTTCCATTGTTGCGGAAGAGACCCATCCGATGGGATGACTTACAACTAGACATCTTACTTTAATTGTATACATACATTTAAATGACAAAATAATATCTGATCTAAGTCGACAAGAATAATTATAAATCCAAAGGTACCACTAATACCCCGCTTACCTCTTAATATTATGTAATTTTAACTTCACTAAGTACCAATTGAAAGTGTTAAAATGTAGTGTAGTAATATCATTGGGTAGATAATTTTTTCACTATTACACAATGTCATAATGACATTTAATAAACAGACAGGAACTGTATGATATTGATTTTTGAAATTCTTGGTATGATTATAGGAATAACAGCAGTGGATGCAAGTGAAGTATTAGACATAATGCTTTCTGACTACCCGCATAAGTATGAAGAGTATCGATCGCATCAGCGTGTGAGAAAACTTGCTGAGCCTGCTGAGGAACAACTAGAAATAATCAAACAAGAAGAAAAGCCAGAGGTTAAGGTGGAGCCAAAACCGGTTGAAATCAAACCTGAACCACCCAAAGTGGACCCAGAAAAAACTAGACAGGTACATTTCTGATGTATTCTTAAATCTAACACTTCCATTTTAGTCATAGGAAGGTGGTAAAATATGTATTGATTTGTCATACCTGGCAAACATCACCATTGTTAGATTATAGAATTGAATTCTGTAGACTGTTGTTAGTCATGAATTTATTTAGTGATGTGGTATATTGTGGAAGTATCGATGAATATCGCCAACTAGGATATGGCCCTGGCGGCGATCGCGTCGGCGAGCGAGTGGAACGCGCGGCTGAACGCGGCGCGGCTGCGCGCGTGCGCCGACCTGCAGTCGCTGGGGGTGCTGCGCCGGCGCGCGCCACCCGCCGCGCCGCCGCCGCCCGCCGCGCGCCCTCCGCGCGGCTTCTACCCGCACGCGCTGCTACCCGGCCAGTACCAGCACGACTACCGCACCTACACCGCGCACCAGCTCAGGTCACTGGGATGCTTCACTTATACTGCTAATCGATTACCTGTACAAGTGCTCATTACACTACTCTAAATGATCATCACTCTATCACCGCAGAAACATCGTAAGCAAATTGCTTCTGCTATAGGTATTTCCCATTGAACACGGCAATGGAGGCCCCTCCGGCACCGCCGTCGCCCGTGTGGAGCTCGGATTCGGAACCCGACGGCTCCTCGCGCGCCTCCTCCAGTGACCACGAGGATGAAGCACACCGCCCTGCGAAGGTAATTCCATAAACTAAAAAATAACTCTCAATTTAGTTTTTAACAAGGCACTCACTTTAATAGTTATTAGATTTAAGCGATCAAAAAGTTTCCTTAGCCTTAGGTTACATTGATTAATTATATTTACAACTAATTATTATTCGTGCCATTTTTTTAAAACTCACATAATGAAATTCATGAGTCACATATAGAGATAAACCATTAATCAGTTAGTTTTACGAAACCCTGATAGAAGTGTTTATAACACAGCGGAAAAAGCTGACAAAAACGAAGCGAAGCAGTCAAGCAGAAGCGGGACCGTCCGCGTCGAACGCTGTGGTCGTGCTTAGTAACATTAAGGATGAAACGAAAGGCGGCGAGGAGGTCGATACGTGCCGTGTATGCAAGTTGCGACTCGAAGCCAACCGCAAGTACACGCACGAGCGCTTCCTCGTGTGCGCCAACTGTAACGCGAAACGTGAGTGTTCTCTTTAAGCAAATTAGTTAGCAACTACAGTACTTTTATACCAACACTAGTAGACCTGTGACGAGAGAGTAGAATTAAGTGAGATGTGAAAATAGGAAGGATTTGTGCATAACATATTTATTTTGTTTATATGTTATTCAAATTATTTTATTCATTTTACTTATGTAATCATGAGACATATCATAATAATGCCAATTATCACATTACTACCAGTTGAAAAAGCTACATACCCAACAGAAAGATTAACGGTTAACACATTATTAGAAAATTAACTAGGTACATTTTTATATCTCCTTTACCAAAAACTTCTGTGTTTAATGAGTCCTTGAAATACTTGTGAACTTACCATTTGAAACCGAATGAAGTGATCGCTAATGAAAGCTGTAGCAGTGTTAAGTTTGAAGCATCTAATGCACGGTATTAAACGGCGGTTCGAAACAGTGTAGACAGTTGTTCTATGACAATTTTCATGTCCCATCAAAAGGCCCTCGGTTTTAAACCTCTTTTTCAAAAGGCCGTTCAATGCCGTGTAGCATAGCATAGGCATCATTGAGAATGTCATTACGTAGTGCACCCGTCGTGCGTGGAGCTGAGCGCGGACACGATCCGCAAGTGTCGCGAGTACGCGTGGCAGTGCGCCGAGTGCAAGTCGTGCTGCGCGTGCGCGCGCCCCGCCGACGACGACAAGATGCTCTTCTGCGACCTGTGCGACCGCGGCTTCCACATCTACTGCGTGGGGCTGCCCGCCGTGCCGGGGGGTGAGCGCGCCTTCTTGTTCTTTGTAAAGCGCTTTTTGTGATACGATCGAAAGGGTGTGACTTCCGATTGTGACATCTACTAGAGGCAACAATTACAGTCATCACAATTTGCAAACTATATAATAGGTCACGTATGTGACCCACTTTACATGAGATAAATACTAACACTAACTGTAGTCATTCCGACTTTCCTATATTGTTATCAAATAATACTTTGCAGTAGTTCTAAAGAAGTAATGCAAAAAGTAGATTCGTTGCAGACGTCGACGGACGCCGGCGGCCGTCTGTTCGTTTACTATTCACTTCACAAAAATAAAAAGAAACTAAATAACCACCAAGAACTAAGAATAGCTTACAAAAAGACAACTCTTACTGTGATTGACAACTCGTGCAAAGCATACACATCGCATTGATATTGCATCAAACAATTAATTTGGACACAGAAGAGGAGTTATTGTAGATGGCGTTGATTGAGAGATCCGCATGTGAAGTCGAGCACACGCGTGCACGTACGTTGCAGGTCGCTGGCATTGCGTGGAGTGCGCGGTGTGCAAGTCGTGCGGCGCGCGCGAGCCGGGCGGCGGCGGCGGCGCGGGGGGCGCGGG
>DWGJ01002938.1:0-14477 GCA_018246895.1 Aspitha aspitha aspitha | reverse complement strand
ATTGATTTAATGTACTTTATAAGCATTATTATTGAAAAATATTAGCGTTCGCCACTTCTCCTACACATAAACTATAGGTGTGCCAAATTTGATACTCCTCCGTGCCCGCAATTTTCGTAAAAATGGATCCAAAGTTTTCCCTTCACGTATTTATATTATGATTACAAGCCATATGCAACAGGCTGATAGATATCAGTTCACTGTAAATAAAAATATTGGCATATATCTACATATAGGCTCTACTACCCGCGCAAATTATTATCGGGTCGCTAGAAACATAAAAACATGTAACGGTCCCAGTTTAGTACAGTTTAGTTAATTTCAGACTAGGAAGAAACAGTTTTCATATTACAACTATCTGCATGAAGAATAAACGATTCCTTTAATAAGTAATCTATGTAATTCTCATCGCGGTTGTAGTCAGATTTAAAATGCTTGTGCTCAAACGGTAAAAAAATATTTCGTTTTATTTTTGTCACAATCTTTACTTTTGTTTAACTTGCAATTATCTCCATATGTTTCTTAAAGACATGATCATGCCATTTCGTTTTGGAAAATACAAATCAAAAGGCGGCGCTACACTCCAAACTGTTTATACTAAATTGTTTAAATCGAGTGGCTCTATTCGGCACAAAGTAATACTGATACTTTATCACAACGAGAGTAGGGAACTTTAAGTGATCTACAACCGGTTCGAAACGCTTCCATAGTTTCAACCGACTCTTTATGAAGTACAGTTGAAACTTTTTAGTTGGAAACTTATAAAGATATTACATAAGGCCATGATTTACTTCGCATTCTCGCCCCCTAAATTGCGGGGCTCTCATTTCAATATCGTAAATTCCGTTACCAAATTGGTAAGGCCACTAGATACAGTGATTCAAAATATCACCCTAATAAAATTAATGAATAGACACTCCCCCGAATATCGGAGCATTGTCGGTGAATACCTCGTCGTAATTATTATAAATAAATGTGCAAAGTTTGGTAACTGGAACCATTTATTACACGTCAATACACGCTAGGCATTTCAAATAACGCTTTGTCTACGTTAGGCTGTACCGCACTTCAGGAATATTATGAATCTGTTGACGAGCTATTAAAATGTTTTAACGTGAATAAACAGTCTGAGCTTGGGCCAAAATAGCAAGTACTACGTTCAGGATAGACATACAAAGTTCATAATCGTACAAATAAAAATGCAAAATTGTTGCGTATCAGGTCCATGTCATTCAAGCCCTGCCTAGACTGAGAAGCTAATGGAAAAATCACCAACACAGGGTAACATCGGGCAACATGCTAGCACGGCTAGGCAATATACATATGTATATGATCAGATATAATATGACAAACGCGAAGCACAAGACGTCTGTCTCGCAAGCGCAAGCCTTGGCAAGGCGCAACGCCATTTTGCTAGCACAAAATAGTGTTGGAGTGTCAACGACGGCGAATTAATTTCATATCTACCCACCAGCACTTGAAAAGGATTGAATATAGGCTTATTTCAAAATATGACAAATACAGTAAATAAATATGATGAAATTCATTATCATCATAATTACGACCCCCACATAATATGTATTTATTTACGAAATACTAAAAACAGTTTCAGTATATTTCATTAATGAAATCGCCGTAAGACAGATATAATACAGAATAGGTGTATCAAAGAGATTAGATCTCTTGAATAGGGATGAAAAGTCTCGAATAAAATAAAAGTATTATATAATAGAGAACCAAGTCGACTGCTTCCTCGGAACATAAATAAATGTGCGCGTAGCCGTCACGATGCCAGATCTTTTAGCAACGCTTAGCGCAGACGACTTTCGATCAGTGGACCTTTATCACACAAGGATGGGAACAACTCCTTGATTTGCAAGGATGACGTCATTTTTTAAATTATAAAGATCGTGTAAAGAACCAGATATTAGAGACGTACTATAAATTTCAATTACCTATCAACGCGTTCTCCTGGAGAGTTCTAAACGCTTCTGTAACTGCTTTGGCCTGTCCAACTAATGCACAAATAGCTTTTTAAAAAAGACTAGTATGTAATGCTGTGGGATTGGCATTAAGTAAATAAGTAAAATGATCTGTTTCGTTTGCTAGTATTCAGAAACCAATTTCCATCGTTCCGTTACGGTCTGCTTTAATGTATGGATATAGAACAAACAAATTCCTCTTCAAAAGCAATACTTTCACATCTATATTCCTATATTTTCTAGCGATGCAAATCCCTTTTCTTTCTGTTCCAAGATTTTCATCCCAAGTAATAAAGCGAACGGTCCACGTTTATAACCTTTTTTTATCCCTTACAATAACAAGTGAGTTGATAACTTTGCTGGACTGAGAATAGGTGGCGCAGCCGGGCCAATCATCAATCAATTGTTAATCAAGTCTGACCTCGGCTGCGGAGCCGTCGTAAAGAATAGGCACTTCGTTCTACAACCTCATTACTGAAGCTGTAATTAGTGAAATCGATACCCATATTGATTTTCTATACGCCACCTTGTAATTATCGCGGTTCTTGTTCGAATGTAAATGAAAGTAATAAAAGAACGGCTTGTGTTGTTCGCGTCTGTAAGCCGGAGTCGAGCGTAGAGTTTAATTAGAGGCACCGATGCCATTGTTTTAAAAACTACACAATAATTGACATCGTTGTGCGGATAGGATTTAACAAAACATGTTTTTTAAATTGTTTGCTAAATGTGTTTGTATTATAATGAGTAGAACTCCACGTTTTTACGTGCAAAGATTATAAAGCGAGTGACTCTGCTACCACCTATGGTTACCTGCGAATCTTAAATGACTATAGAAATAGGATTGTTAATGTGGAATCAGTTGGTTACTGTACTGCAGGGATGGGACTGTTAGCAACATTAGTCCAGTTGCGACTTGTTAATATAAGTGCAGTTAGTATTCGTTAGTATCCACTCTCGAGGACCGAGATGGTTCTCTCTAGTATATGCTAGTTCTACATACTCGTATGTGGATCGGCATTCACAAGTGCAATTCTACAATGAAGCACCAATGCTACAGTGCTTTGTTTAGCAGCACTGTATTTCAATGTGAAGATAATAATAGACAGTTTGGTATGACCATGATGTGTTCAACATTGACATCATGCAAATATTGATATTGATTTGAATCTAGTGCTCAAATGCAGTAACGGTGTAATACGTCTTGTAGTAAGACTACACCAGGTAGGATAATATGTACATATATTGTTAAGCTATGGACTGTCTGCAACCCTTTTTATGCGATTGCTGGGATCTCACCTGTAACTTAAGGAGGCGAGGGGCTTTATACATCAGGAGGAGTTATACATTAGTGACCAATCAGTGTGCGGAATATTTTTAAACCGATTTGAGGTATTCGAAGAGACAACGATTATTGCTTAAATAATATCTGGGTTCTACGGCTTGGCGTGTCCTTCAAAGAACAGAAACGCCTGTAAAAAGTGGCCAGTAGCTGTCACCTATCCAAATGTGACTGCGCCCTTTAATCCTTAAATTTACAAATTCCTTGCAATCTGTAATCCTGTCGTTGTTATGAACGCTTCGTAGAAGAAGAAGAAAAATCTTTATTCAAATTATAGTAATTATAATACATTTTGTTCCATTCCTTATATCGTGTGATGGTATAGACATACTGATGTTATGAGTTTACAACAACATTGCAACATGCATTGTGCATTAACGTGTATTGATCAGATAATTTGAGTGACGTTAATTGGATTTGACAATGGCTAAATACATAGCACTTGTGGTAACGCATATCAAATTGATAAGTATAAAGGATTCTATACTGTAATACCGTTGTTTTAGATTACTAATTATTATATTTATGTTAATTGTTATGACGACAATACAATGTCGTTTTCTTTGCTGCCAGTCACTGAAAAGTTGCGTTAAAATTCTTGAGGTCTGGCATTTGACGGCGTTTCTAGAATATTCTTGTATGTAGGGTGTATTATATGTACTTTTTGTATGGTGTTTTATATGAACGATAAGAATTTTAGGATTTGTACATATTTTTTTGTATATAATATATATAGACGTATAAAAATATAGGTACTGACTGACTACTTTAACCAACAAATTTTAAGCAATACATTAAAAGCACTTGTTTCGTAACAGAATCTTTGACAGCTAGTTTCATTAATTTATTCATCAAAAACCTAAACACTTTTAGCGTAACCTCTAAGTTTTTAAGCCCACAACCATCAATCATTGTAATTGTTTTATTTACACATAAAAGTTTAAGCATGTTTTATTAGCATTTTGATACGTTCTTCGATTATCTATATAGACTGTCTTAACAAATCACTGTCATCCAAGGTGGATTGGAATACAATGCCACTATGCATCAGGTAACGCTGCAACTGTAAACAAAGCCTGGCGCCTTCAAATTTGATTATTATTATTATTATTGTCACTACCCCAGGTCTCTAACGGGGTAGAGAGGTAGCACTGAATGCCAAATATCTATATCCTTACAAAAATGTTGCCCTTCTACATTAATCACTCTTTTAATATATATTTTTAATTTTCCGTCCGTTAAACAAATCTGTCTGTTAATTCACATTACTAATAGAATATAAATAGCGCTAATTACCTTTGCATTTAACAATCGAGCAATCACTGCTTTGTTGTTATACACGCTTTTACATAAACAATGTACTGTGTGGCGCTATTGGCTGCGTAACGAACTTTAAATGGACGTTTGCGTGCTGTTAAAAGTTAGTTTGTTAGCGACAGATAGCAACGGATTATAATAATTATGGACTACGCCGTGACATCCATACCTATTGTTTGTTATCTGTATTTGTCAAATCATAAAGGTCCTTGTATGATTTAACAGAAATATAAATGTCGTTCTTGTGATTTAAAAATTAATAACTTCGCTTTTGTATAGTTTGCAGTTGTTTTTATATTCTACGGCTGGGTCTTTGCCGCGACTGAGGAAGACCTACCACAAAGCCCAAGTGAAGTATGGTGAGGGAATTACGATTTAGTGTTCCAATCGACTGTAGGATGTTTCTCAATTCCCATTAAGGCATCCGCTGAGATTTATCGATTGTCACTTACCTAAGGATAGCAACCGCAACTGCGACTGGTTAACGTGGCCTTAAAAGCTCGGACGGCTCGTGCAAAATTGGTCCTAACGGTCACCCATCCAAGCGCTCTATACCTCTTAACTTTACAGATCGTTAGCAACAGCGTCTGGGCTACAAGCACGTCTAAATGCGCATAAGTATCTAACGCTATGTACGTTGTGTGTAGGGAATTAAAAAAAGAATGTTTTTAATACAGGTTCAGCACAGCCGTTGTGCTTCTATAATTCCTTTATTCCCTTAATTAAAAAATTCATTATAATATTTATTATACATTCCATGTAAAATTTTCTGAAACTCCAGTTGTTCTTAGTATGCATTCATTTATATAAATGAGGTAATCTTAATATTGCTAATTAGGTCTGACGTTGACATAACCGGGACGTGTATTGTCTCCATACTGCGGAGTAAGCTTTGTTGTACAAACAGCGCTGTATTCTGATTATTACTGTTGGATACGCAACGAACTTGATATTGACGTTTTAAGCGTATATCTTGAGTGAGATTTTGAGAACAACAATAACACTTGATGGTTTTTGAGACACTATCTTCGTGTCATTAGTATCTTAAGGTTTACCATTTTCCTGTGCTTATGTAAAGCAAAATTGTTTACGTAAAAAATGGAAAATTCTAATTCATTTGTCAAGCATGTCATAATTAAAGCGCTACTTGAAAAACATTTACGTTATACAAAATATTTATATTAAGAGAGTTTCCGTGTTATTTACGTGAAGTTGTTACACATTTAAGCCTTTTTGTAAGTTGAAAAATATATATTGTTCCCTAACTGAAATAATATCGGAACAAAATCGGTAATTGACATGATTTTAATTCGAGGTACTAGTACCCACTGTTAGTACTTAGTACCTTCATATCTAAGTGATGTGCGTTATTATTCGCACAAGAACACCTCACGTTTTATTCATTGGTATAAAAAATGTTGAGCCAAATATTCTCTTCTTTTAACACCCCTCACCATTCGCCGGTTCAACACCCTCCATCGTTTGAGGGTTGAATTTTTCCAAATCTCTTATCAGATATTGAAGATAATCTGCTGTTAAAACTTCAGCTTTATGAACCCAGCAGTTGGATGATTTATTTTATACTTAGAAATGTATATACTCGTACATCTTCTTGTTCTGACACAGTACGATTGAGAACCGTAAAAAACATTCAATTATTTTACAGAGAAACATTGCGACACCGGCAAACAACATTTAGAATTCAATTTAAAAGTTCTCTAATGTCATCGTGATACACTTGGTGTACGCCAAGTGCAGCGAACGCAGACTGGCGGGCTCTCGAATTAATGATGTGAAAAAGTTGACAAACAAGTATCATTGTGGAATAGTGTATGTGGGGTGCTTATCGTTACCACTCCCTAAGGCTTAATAGCTAACTAACGCACCAGACTTCGTCTACACGTGGTAAAGAAACCCGGCTGCTCTTTCGATAGTTCGTTAATGATTACGAAAATCGGCCAACGAGTGAAGTACGGCAATTTAAATTGTAAATTGTAAAAGTTCTGGAGTTTGTTCTAATAATTAGATGACGATAAAATATACATGCGATAATAACTTTTAACACAATTACAGTAGAAATTAATAATGTTATGTTTCTGTTGTCTTTTAAAATGAAGTCTTATTAAGAACTGGCATTAGCCTACAGTGCTTTTTAAGTCGGTTGTAAATAAATAATGGCCACTTATGACTGCTGCTTGCTATTCTTTCCAAAATAATAAACCAAAACCAAGTGTTGGTGACTAAAATTAAAGTTTAAGAAAAAATCTATAACAATAACGTTTAAAAAATTATATCAGTAAATTAAAAATCTTCATTTCACAGACATACACAATATGAAATTATTATAGAACAGGCAGATATGTACAGAAAAGAAGCTTTATATGTGAAATGATTAAATTAAAAATCCCAGTGGAAAGCAAGTCGGAAGTGGTGGGCGAACACTTGTGGGTACGTGTAGTATGGGCGTACATCATGTATTTTTACATCTGTAATTGAATGCGATTTACCCTTTGGCGGAATGTGAAAATATCGACAGGGCGGGGAATTTTTACACGAATCGTTATCGCGATGCACATTGATAGATTTGTTACTGTACCTATATTTATTCTTTTGTGAGACTAGAAAAAAGGGGTGTCTGTAATAAACATTTGCATAAACAGGCCTTGTGTGTAGTCAAACAATTTTGTATATCGGTACTTCCTATTGCACTCGTATTAACACGTAGGTGTTTTGTCGATAATGAATAAATTTCCAAATACGAGCAAGTACCGTTAAGAGCGGCGGCAGTCGAGTGTTAAGTCCGTTTACTGTAACTCTGCGTGTGTCAGGACTAATTGGAGCCATTCAAATAGCTGATTAATATGCGAGGTCTGCGCGCAGATGCTCTATTGTGGGGTGACAGGTAAATTATGCACGCGAAGCGAAATGATGCGATTATGTTCGATATTGTCATAGCAAATGAGTACTATGTATCTGGGAAATATTAGAAAATTTTATAGCATTTTCTTAAACAACGATGGAAATGTAGGACTGTTATACGGAAGCGAAAATAACAAAAGAAAACCATATCAGAAGCTATTTACTCCGTTCTCACACCGACTTTGGTTCCTGTCCGACTTACAGCTTTCTACAGAAATGTGGAAACTCTGAATAGGTACGTACACTATTAAATTCATAGTAAACAATAAGGTGAAAAGCAATAAATACACTAACCAAGTTTGAATACCGCTAAAACAGATTTCTATAAACCCGGCCACTTATCATAAACAAAATCTTTTGACACCCAAAGTTGGTGTCCCATTTACCGGAATTGAGTTATCGCTTCTCTAATAACTTCTAGCAAAGGAGGTGGTAAATTACAGTCATACAATATTCGAACTTTCCTCCGAGTTTCCGATTTACTCTCAATTTATTTTATTCCGCTGCACGAAGTTCAGAATAGGGCCATTAACAATTGAAGCGCTCTTTTGAACTAATTAAAAATGGGCGCGTCTTCGACACAATTTAGACTATTTAAGTGCTTACGCGGCCCGTTTCTGTCCAAGTTCAAGTTGTTTCGAATAAAGAATTAATTATGAAGTGGAGAAGGCCAAGTTGGCGTCGGAGCGAGCGACTTGCGAGTTGGAACCGGTTACAATTTGTGGGAACGTAGCAGGTGTGACGCAGCCCTGGAAACTTGGCCGAGTCGCTCGTACTCGTACACACGCTTTGTTGCCTTCTCAGATGATAAACTTGATTTGAATCCCAGATTGCACCTCTTTTAAATAACACTTCCTCCACTCTATTGTTCCGCCGCCACCACTGAAACTTACATCTCCATATTTTACGCTGAATAACTACTTGTAATTTTTAACTAGGGCGTTAAAGAGTTTTTGTGGTGACCCATTTTTTTCATTTCTGTGTTTTAAATAAAAGCAAATTTAAAAATTACTCGCCCACTATCGTAATTTTTTTACTGTACTGAAAAGCAAAATGCGCGAAAATTTATGAACAATTTTAATTGTGGAACTACAAAACTGTTGTACGCGACAATCTATTACTCTGTGTAATTACTTCGGCGTCACAAATTATTGCCTACAGAAATAATATTCGAAATTCAAGTGATTGATGCTATGAAATATACCAGTTTTACGGACGCGGAGCAGAGTTATTGATGTATTTTAGAATAATTACCTAGAGACCAAGACCTAAATTTAAGCTCAATATTTCCCTGCGGCATGGAATTATTCGTGACGGCGTTAATTATTTAAAGCGCCACTTTATCCGCGTGATCGATCAATTTTATTCGTTTCATCTCGTTTCTAGAGATCTCAGGGCGATTTCTCATTTATTCCATGCCATTATTGGATTGATTTCTAGTTTATCAGCAACTTCCTACAATTCTTATAGCGATTTCAATTGCATTAAGTTGATTATGCCCTAGGGTTAAAAGGCGTCATAGTGTGTTATTGAAGTTGTTACTGCAATCTAATAATGTGGCTTTGATCTCAATTTTCTTTGTTGTTCATAATCTTTTAGAAAAAATTACAGGGGTGAAGATTTCGTTCCATTGCTTTTATATTAACTTATAAATTTCTTATTGGACAATAATATAATACAATACACACAATATTTAGGGCAGGCTTTAACACAATCATTGTTTACTTGTTGTCAAGTAGTAATATACTAAAATGCAAACAATACGTTTTACGATTGTCTTTGAGCTGTTTTTACTTTCGCATTAATATATTGTGATTGTTACTAAAGTATTACTAGCAATGATTATGGTATCTACTCTAGTCAAACGTATATGAATAACTTACGATGCTTTATTATCGTATATTAACAAAATGTTTTCAATAAACTGAGAGACCCGAGAACCACACAAAGCCTAACGTCCACGTCAGGATGTCATATCGGCTTTTAGAAAAGCCAAAACTACGGCCGCGAGTTCCGAAGCTATCGCCAGTTGTCAATTTTATAATGGATTTTACGGTTTTATCCATTTAAAAGCTGAAAGTATAATAAATCATCATTCTTTAATGACATATCTGAGCGTTTCTGACACACCAGTGCATATGACATGTTTATGTAAAATTTTAATGTGATACGGAATAATATAACAAATGGGCCGTGGTAGGACGCCGTCTGTCTGTATTCGTCTGTAATACTTGATACTTACTTGACGGACATATGGTATACAAATGTTCTACTCCTACTTCGCACTGAAGAAGCGTGGTGGAACATACAAGTAAAAAATAGGCAAGCATGTTACACCTTAGGCCACGTTATCGCTAATCATCAGGCGACATAGTGGCCTAATGCTAACCTATTTGTAACATAAAAAAAACATAAGTAAGAGACCACTCGTAATTGCACTAATAATTCCCAGCAGTGGAACGCAAAAAACGGTTGCAGTCCATATAAATGGCGGCATTACATTGCTGTTATTTAAATATTTTGTAGGCTGTTAGGTTAAATGTACTACAATTTTAAATAATGAAATAGTGAACTTTGTTATGTATTATAATCTTTACTCTTTATTAAAACAATAAACAGCTCTGGAAGGTTATGTTGCTTCACACTATAATGCTTGTTCTATTAGACGGCATATTCACTTCGGTCCAAAACTCTCGTAGTTAAACAATGCAATCTAGTCTCACGTCCTACCGTATCGGGTCATAACCTAAGAAAGCTACGTGTTTACGGCAGCATTACAATCGACTGCATACGTTATAATTAATAGCCCATTACTTTAATCACAACAGGCGTACGCTACGTCAATCACTTTCAAGCTTATAGATTTGACTTATTAGTACATAATTAAATTACGTCAGTACACAGTACGTATATGAATATGAGTGAGGAGGTCGTTTTGACTAATGACTTATGTGAGAGCAGCACAATCAACAGATGACAAGCAATTAATTGAATTAATCGCGAGCAGCCGGACAGGCGTGGGCGCTCAAGTAGTTGCGCGCGGTCCCCAGAGACTAGCCCTCGTCTTCCAATTGAACTTAACTTGTACCTACCGTACTACCTATTCATTAGTCACGCGTTTCAGAAATTCCTGGTTAGCGTTTTTAATTTAATTGAATAATTCCGAATCGCTTGATAGAAGGGATGTTGCTCCCAAATTGACAGAACCAGTATTCTTCATTTAGGCAAACGCATGTTCATAATTCACGTTACTTACTATAATTTTCGATCGATATAATTCAGGTATATGTGTAAATATAGTTATACGAATATGTAAGACATTTGACTAATGACTTGAGCGAGAGCAGCAGAATCAAGAGATGACAAGCAATTAATTGAATTAATTACGGGCAGTCGGACCGCTGTACGCGCTCAAGTGGTTGCGCGCGCCATACAGACCAGCCTTCGCTTTTCAGCGGAAATGAATATAAAATTATGTATACGTTTGGTGGATTTCTTACAAGCACGTTTTTAATGTTATTTTCCTAAGACCAGTTACTTGGCAAGGTTAGTTTACTGTTCATATATCAGTATTTTTTAGATTTACCTGATTGTGTTTCTCCTTACTTTTACGTTCTACAGATACTGAAGTATATGAATGAGTGTAATGTTTGATTAATGTAACGTAGGAGAACAACACAATCAATAGTTGACAAGCAATTAATTGAATTAATTGCGGCCAGCCGGACCGCCGTACGCGCTCCGGTGGTTCGGAGTGGACCGGCAGTTAGTTGACTTACAGCTGAACTCAACTGTAACTTGAGATGACATCAAATAATAAAAAAACATGGAATACCTGAAATTCTTTCTTTATTTTACTTTTCGAAATTATTATTACATGCCGTCAATTTTATTAAAATGATTACGTAGACAAAAAGTGCAGGGCTCTTTAACATGTAATTATTATCAATTATAGATACGCTTGATAAATCCTTTATAGATTTAAATAAAAGTAAGAAGATACATTATATATTCAGTTTTTAAACGAATGAAACCATGAATCCTGTTTCACAATTGATCTGTCGATAGGTTAGGAACTTTCTGTTGCAGTTTCAACTTTACTTAAAGCCGGTATGACGTTTCGATGTGTTTGTGTGAGCTTCATAAATGATAGACGTTAAGTTTCAGACGATATTAAGGTTATGAAAGATGCTCCGTTATACAATTGATTATTAAATGAATTGCTATAATTATGTTTACATTTTAATTAGAAATTCAATTGTCGATGTTCAGTTGCCGTTCCATGATAGTTATGTTTTAAACTAAAATATTGTACATGTATATATGTATATTTATGTAAAATGTAACCATTTGTATTTATTAGCGAGTAAATAGTCGCACAACGCTGAATGAGATACAGATTTGTTTACGCAATATAAACATTTTACTTAATCGAATAGTACCTTAATGATCTAATGGAAACGTCTTTCCAGTGGCTTCGTGGATCTTTGATTAAATTGCTGTATTATGTACTTAATTAAATACAGAGTAGAATCTAATATTGGTTATGTTATTTATGAAATCTACATACAGAGCTTAAACATTAATACAAATGTATGTCATCAATGGTTTTTCAATGTTAATTTTATCAACAATTCTATGATGATAAATTGGCATGACAAATATATTCATTACGGTGATCGTGACTCGGAAATATTGTCGTTGTACGTCAAATATTTTTATCGCAAGGCGTACCTACCCCGAATATAGACATGTATAGGATAGCAGGCGAAGGACACACGATTACGGCTGACAAGGCAATTAATAAGGGCAGATGGCGATTGAGCACGAGTCACCCGCCTGACCGGTATTAATCATAGGCATGCGGCCTGATTGCGTGTCGTATTCGACAACAGATGCCTTATTGCATTATTTAGTTATATCATTTCTATCAAACGATTCACGATATCGTAAAAAAATTCACGTGAATTGTAATTTCAGTGAAATATCAATTATGGAAATAACATAAATTACAATTAAAGACTATTTAATTTGACTCTCTAGGAAAACGCTAAGAAATTAATATTACTTTTATTTGCATTCCGTTACAGGTATAAGATGTTATAAAGGAACGCCAACAACACAAAGGTAATATTTAAACATCAAGTAGGTACATTCTTTGATTTAAAATTTAGTCCAGGTTCGAATTGTTAGAACAATATTTTGTAAGTTCTGAGCTTTTGTGACGTAAAAATATAACCCACGATGAAGGAAAACAACGTAAGAAATGCTACACGGCTTAGATTGTTCCGTGATATTCTCTAAGACGTGTTTGCAACAGGATAACGCGTACTTGGGTAATGTGGTACTGGTCTTGCACTGTGGCCACAAACCTACTGACGCTAGGACTAAACTCAAGTCTAACAATTGAACGATAAAAGAGTACTAATCAATATTGATACCAAGTACCAATAATTATCATTGACCTTTATATACAAAGACATACTAATCATATTACTACATATATGCACTGACTATTTAACAACCACTTTGTGTCGATAAATACCGATATGTTTTCCTGAAAACGAACTACATAAACAGACAGTGTTTGAGTACTACCTATAAAACGTGACTCGTAAAATTGCTGTCAGATTTCCATATCTCAGTGGTGGCCTGAAAATGAAGCCCTAAACACAACAGCGTAACATCCCGGCTTGGTCCATAAACTAAATGCGATCTGAGATATTTGCGGTGAATAAGAAATTCCCTCTCATTACTCGTGTCACTCGGAGTCTGTGAACACTTATCATCAACGCGATAGTATCAACGCTGAAAGTAAAATATGTGAGAACCCCAGTAAGAGGCGAGGCGAGTCGACTTTATCTAGTATTGAAATGTTTTTGTTCTAAAATGCCAGCAAAACGAACACTCGAAAAGTTTTAAAGCCGAATTTGAGTGTTTGGATAGTTTGATATAAAATCGGAAAAGGCTACACTGACTTTGCATCCAATTTTTGGTTTCGCTGATGTTCGTATTTCTCGCTCACTTTTACGTTATACTAGCTGTGCCCATGACTTCGCCTTCGCGTGAATATCAATGTTTTCCCGTTTTTGCAACCTTTGTCATTGCTACTCCACCCCTATTGGTTATATAACCTATAGCCTTCCTCAATTAATGGACTATTCAACACAAAAATATTTTTTTTATTCGAAGCAGTAGTTCTTGAGATTAGCGCGTTCAATCAAACAAACTCTTCAGCTTTTTAATATTATTATAGATTCAGTATTTTGTGTGTAAATATAATTCGTTTGTACATATATATTAAGTATTATACTTGCAGCAAAATTGAATCTTCGTAAATTATGGCACTTTTATAAATACTATCTACTACTCTTGTTTTGAAAATACAATATTACCATGATATTATATTACCTACTTCTTTTTGACAATAATTGACGCATAGCAACTATTAGACTTTACATTATTATTGGAATAGAGATTCGCGTTTACGTAATAAGGGCACACGTATCGGGCTCCTTAATGACATTTTACTTGCTTGATTGTTGCTGTCACGGTATCAAAGTATGGAGGTGGTTAATTAAAACTTCTACACGAGGACTTGAGGCGCTCGAGGTAGACTCGCGGTAGATTTCGGCTCAGGTGTACTCTGAAGGGTTGGGGGATTAAATTATAACAAAAACATGATGTTCAGATATTTGATATTATCTGAAGGAATATCCAATATGGATCAGTTTAAGAGAAGAAAAGCTTTCGTTACTTAATGAATAAACGTTTATTTATAGATTGTTCTCCTGTTCGATTATTAAGTACCTACAAAAAAGTACATACATACACACACATATATCGACATCGAAACGAAAGCACGAGTTTTGATAGATGACAGCACCGTCGCCCTATTGCAACTAACCTCGTGCTACAAC
>DWGJ01002937.1:0-14484 GCA_018246895.1 Aspitha aspitha aspitha | reverse complement strand
CAAATGTTTGTCCTGGGTGGGAATCGAACCCACGACCTCCGGTTTTGCAGTCAGGGTCTCTAACCACTCGATCACGAAGCCAGTCAGTAAGGAACAAGGAAGAGGAAGGCAGTAAAGGAACTCTCTCAATGTGAAATCAAATATTTGAACGTATTGAATAATCATCAAATTGTCTCTGTAGAAATGCCGCCCTTTTTTAAACGTACATATCTTATCCATTTCAAATGCGATAAAACTTTCTTACGAAATCTGCTTACACGATAAGTGATTGTTGGTCAATATTGTCGTGCTATGGAAATGTTATTCATTATTTACCTCGTAGATATTAAACTACGAGTATGTATTCTTATGCTATTACAAAGCTTGGAGTTTAGACTAATGAACAGATGTAAAATCAACACAAGATGAAGATTGGGAGGAATTCTTGCCTTTTCCTTTAATATTTTGTTTTCTAATAATACCATTGTGTAGAAGTATAGAATACTCTTTTGATATTCTCGTCATTAGTGAGCAGATCATCTGTAATCATCAACATAACATGAAATAAAGGCGATATGGTTCTAGACGGTTAAACGAATGATTGCTTAAATTACATAAGTTGGTAAAGAATTACGAATTTACGAGTTACAGTTTCGTATTGCTTCGCGATATTCAGTTTCAGCCTGGAAGGGGAATCTTTCTTTGCAATTGGTTCAAATAAATGTTGTAACAAAATCTTACTGATATTAAGAAAAAAGTACCTACTTATCTCCCACAAGGGCTTTTATTTACGTAATACCTACTAGTTGTTACTCGCCCACGCAGCTCAATCTATACTAATATTATAAAGCTGAACAGTTTGGTTGAACGCGCTAATCTCATCAGCTATTGTTTCGAATTGAAAAATTATTTTTGTGTTGAATTGTCTATTTATTGAGAAAGAGTATATAGGCTATATAACATCACGCTATAGATAATAGGAGTAAAGCATCAATGAAAAATGTTGCATGGGAAAAATATTGATTTCCACGCGGGCGAAGCTGTGGGCACAACTAGTATAGATATAATAATGCAAGATTTTCTCATCATCAAACGTATTTTATGTACCTACGTACTTTTACCTGTACATTTTAATTTGTACCCAACGAAAATTTGAACGTTACCGCTCATGTAGTATGCAAACGGAAAATATTGAAATTTGACGATCGCGCAAATTTGCAGAGGTTAATTAAAAAAAAAATCCTTTCGTGCTATCTCGTGGTTCTACAGAAACACTTTTTAATTAAGTAGACCAAAATGTATTTTAATTTCGGCTTAAACAAATTTCAGTATTTCCGGTTAGTTTGTAAAATTTTCCCGCCATAATAAATATACCGCAATCTGATCCAAATAGCACGTAGCCACAACAACGAGAACATACAACAAACATTGAAGGATTCCAAAAAGTACTATTTCATTTTACGAGTATGTATATAAACCTACAAATAAACCCAATACGGTGGAGAAAAGTTTGATAAACTCTTCAAATATCAACTCTACAGTTAAAATACATAAATACATGATAACTGTAGTGTATAAGTTAACTGCTTTGCAATCTGTTTGTCTTTGTTAGCACGTAGAGTGACGAAATCAAACCACTCGCTCCAAGGCGATGTTTTTAGATAAACAATTGCTTAAACAATCGATATTGTGATTTTATACCACATTATGTCGATTTTCAAGCGAACGGGGGAAAGAACAAAATTATGTAACATTTTTTGGTTTATGATTTTTAAAGTTAAGCAAAATCAGAACCGGTTAACGAAGTATTTCACTGTTGAAATATAAAAAAATAAATATATTAAAATTTTGAAATATCCCTTAAGGTTTCCGTCGAAGCTTAACTATCGTAATATCGAGGTATTGCTTGCTATTTTACTGTATTGAATCATTTACATATGTTCGTATTTTTATTAAATAAAATCGAATATTTAAATATAATCAAAACGCGTATAAATTTCATAGCTTTTATAATACATATAAGTAATATGAAACTGTATGAAATAGGTGAATTAAAGCCACGAATAGGAAAAAATAAAGTACTCGAAGTTTTTATATCTTGATTAAGATAAGCCGAGAGTTGAGACTGTCAGTCGTTTCAATATTTCGCTGGAGATTAAATAAGATTTCTTGATAACCAATATATGTTTGTCGCTATTCACTGTAGTGGTATATGCGTTGAGAAATCATTTTTATATCACATATTGAGCTGTAGAAAATTAGGAATATATTTATTTGTAACAGAAAATATTGAGCTGTAGAAAATTAGGAATATATTTGTAACAGAACATATTGATTAGGTAATTTTTTGTACAGCAATAATAAAAAAATTAAAAAAGATTTTATTTCGAATTTATCTGATGCCCTATTTATTAATGGTTTCATCATATTTATAAGTAGCCATATTATCGAAGACTCACGTTAACTATTTTGAAACGTTTTATTATTGAAGTATTTTCAAAAAATTTTAAAGAATCTGTTCATTTGACTTAAGATGTTCTTCAATTTGCCATTTTTGTGGACTGTTGTTGAAATTTTGCCACAACTCACATCACTCGTTAAGTTTGGGCTACGATATTTATATTCATGTAATCCTTTTGAGGTGCCTTAACAAATTGCTTTCCGTTCCCACTTAAGACTTGTTGGATTTCTTTCTTGAGTCGAACATACTCACTGTCTATATACATATTTATCATTACAATGAAAGAAATTATTTATCAATCTACATATTTCTTCATATGCCGTATTTAATATTAACCCATAATTTGTATTGAAGCGTATGCGGGCTACATCTTAAACCTCTTACGGTAGAGAAATAAAATACATATGCTTGTAATGACGTCATAGCGTTCAGTAGCAGAATAGTATAAAAGTAATTCATTGTCATTAAAGTCATTGCGCCACTGCGTCATTATTAATGAACGAAATAAAATTGTAAATTACAACAATTAGCTAAAAAGGTCACAATCCAAAATAGTTTTCTTTTTTAAAACAGCCAATTTCGTTTACGAATGGTTAGCGTTGAATGAATCGTTATTGAAGACATCTTAATGTTGTTATTTGTACAGACACTAAAGCGTATTTCTAAATAGAGTCCTCCACTGACCACTACACTTTTTTCATGATGATTTATATTGCTGTAACTTGATAAAAATATATTCAGAAATACAAAACCTACTCTTTAAAGGTTATTCTGGAGACCCGTTCAAAGTTTTCTAGGACTTAAAATTTGGAATTTCAATTTATAATGTAATTATTTAGTTGAATCCAAAAGGTAAGATTTTTCATTACTACAATTTGAAAAATCCTATTTCTGAGTGTTTATTTCTGAGTATCATTAGATAATAAAAACTGATTTTCGAAATAGGATAAATACACGGCCAGTCTTCAGAGCAAGTTGTTAAACTGGAAATCTGTCATTACACAAACTAGGGCGTACTACGTGACCTTGCTGATACTGTTTGCTTAATCTAATTTGGACTGTATTTTGAGTTATTTAAGGTTCATTTTGTAAAGGTGTGGAGGCTGCAGATTGCAATACAGCCGACTCGGACGCATGGTTTTGTTTTATATCATTTGACAGGTCAGTTCGTGTCTAAATGTCGCGACAATCGCACTAGTACTTAGGTTTATTTTATGAAATGCAATAGTGAGCTTTTCATATTGTTCATATATTTTGAGGTGAGTGTACAAATATTACTTACATACCTTATAAGATATGTTTCGAAGATAAAACCACAAATTTCTCGTTATATGACGGTATTTAAAAATAAATTATGAAATTTAAAAAACCTCACCAATTTGATTAATTAATTTTGTTAAGTGTTCAAACCTTTAAATGAGAAACCTTACATTTTTAATAACAAAAATGTAGTTTCATAAATATTACATTTAAAATTATAAACAATTTAATTTATTAATGGTTAAAATGTTGTGTTACGAAATAACATTGAACTCGATATGAATTAAAATGTTTATTCATCTCGTAATATGACATTTGAAAGTTATTATTGTTATTAAATACATTAATGATATTAGGAATGATTTATAATTTAATGAAATAGGTATTCTAATTAATATAAAAATGTTTTTAAAATCGCGTTAATCACAAAATCGCATCTGCTTTTTACTGCAACCTTGATGTATGTATAATCCAAGTTAAATCTTAAGTAAAATATAGTACCAGTTAGACCAGTAGCGTGTGGAGTGAACACCAGATTGACAACAACGTTAAAAAACAAGCTACTGTCGATGGATGTAGGAACCGAGGGAGACCGAGACTGTCCTATCTCGACCGAATAGGTCAGACATTGGCTGATGGGGGAGTCAAGAGCCTCCGAAACCGGCGTGTATGCGTGAAGAGTCGTGAATGTAGACGAAACACGTTAAGTTTGTGAAGACAAACCTAATGAGGCACTCGGTGTTTTCTGCCTGCCCCATTAGGAACATGGCATCATTGTCTCATCTTCTCGTGAACACAATAATTACAAGTAGCAAGTAACGTTTGGTTCGGCGAAATGAAATATCCAAACATGGAGTTCAGTAAGATAGGCTGTATAAGCGCGGGTGAACAGACTCTTTATTTATTTATACGGAACTCTAAAATGTGTAGGTTTCCCCGAAATGTTTTCCTTCACCGTTATAGCGAGAGATATTAATCCTACTTCCGGCCCGCTTAATATTCAGATCAGGAACTCTGCTACCAGCGGTTATACTGTAGACAATTGATGACCTTGTAATGCAATGAATGTTATTATTTTATATAATCACACCAGATTCCTTACAAGAAAGAAATATTTGCACAGTCGGCGGTGTCTGCCTACCCCTTTACTAACGCGTGGCTTAGTCAAGACCGAAAAAAACTTTTGTTTCATTAAATTGCAACTAAATATTTTTTATAACAAATATTTTACAGATTTCGTACGTATCTCAGTTATTTTCACAATTCCTACCAATACATTGTTAAGATTGAATACATTTTTTCGCTATTTACAATAATTGTTCAGCTGTTTTATAGAAATAATTCTTTTGATAGATTGTAGACTTGTTATTGTATTGAAATTATACGCAAACAATATTTACTTTATAGCTTCAATAATACCTTTAGTGTTCAACTTGAAATCAGACGGTTCTTATAAATTAGTACACCTGATTAAATATCAATAATTTATAGTCTGCTAAAAGCAAAATTCACGAAGTCCAGGCTGGTTTCATATATTCTCTCAACAGGCTGTGAGATCCCAAATAAGGTAGACATTTCCATGCTTACATTAAGTAGACAAAACAAAATTCGTGGGTCCCTTAAAAAAGTTCCTCGAAAGTAATTTAAGTGTTTTTAAGTAAAATGTTGAGAAATTTCCCGTCAATGCAAACATGTTACTCCAAATGACATTTTAAGTGCCGTCCATAAACGCTTGTTGGGGAAACAAGGCCGTTCTAGCAACCATGCTTACACCGCACTCTTACAATACGCGCCCCGTTCAAAGTAATAACTTACAGCTTATTTGCACATCTTTTCATGATTTAAAAATTCTAAAATTATAAAGCTGAAGAGTTTGTTTGGTTGAACGCGCTAATCTCAGGAACTACCGGTTCGAATTGAAAAATTATTTTTGTGTTGAGTAGTCCATTTATTGAGGAAGGATATAGACTAGATAACATCACGCTATGACTAATAGGAGTGGAGCAGCAATGACAAATGTTGTAAAAACGGAAAAATATTGATTTCCACGCGGGCACAAGGAGTAAAATAAATTAATTGGTTGATTGATGACCAGCTGATTTTAAATTCATACACTTGCTTGCAAATAAACATTTACCTCCAAATAAAAGTGTTGTAACTATTGAGAAGTATATTACGCATTTAGTGACATTGAAAGCGCTCGGGCATTAAGATGATCTGTGGGTTTGTGATCTATCTCTTATATATAAAAAAATCCCGTGTCACGATGTTCGTTTGCAAAATCTCCGAAACGACTGAACCGATTTCAATAAAATTTTGTACATGTCTATTATTTGATTCAACTTAAATGGTAGGATAGTTTTTATTAAATAAATGTCAATTGTCATTTTTTACATAAAATCAATTTCTGAACGCACGATATTTGTCATATATGATTCGACATAATACATATAACCACGGCAACGTTAATATATTTTCTGTGATGATATTAGTACTTTACTCTTTAGTAGTAGTAATGGAAGCAATATAATCATTGGTAAAATTCCTTCTCCGTTTTTAAGGCTTAACATCTTTGTATCACTGTTTCCAACATAGCTTAGAAATAATGTCTTATAATATGTTAGTGCTTTCGACCTCAATAACCATTGAAATATCTCGAAAGTTGAAATTCCCAGACAGAATACGCGTTATTCAATTTCATACTACGTTTCACAAACAAGACCAGTTTGTGTTCTGTGCGGATCTTTTCTGAGGCGAACACGAAAAGAGATGAGCATTGCGAACTACGTACTATTCTGGAGCGATGTAAATTCATTCGCTCATATTAACATTGGCATGTCTTTCTAAAGGATTTTAAGGTGCTTTGAATGAGATTTCACGTACTGTACTCTCGTAGTCGTCACATTAATATTAATTTACGCAATCAAACTCATTTTTAGATAAGATAAAATCACTCTTATCACGCGCATTTAAAATTGTTTGAAAATTAAACACTAACAACGGCATATATTTTAAAGGGGGTTTGAAAAGACATTTAGTTTGCGAAATTCAGAAAGAATACAAATTATTTTGATATAAAAAAGATGCAATGATTCTCGTCTTACAACTAATCTTTCTAAGCTAGTACTTAAAAGAACTACAATTTTTGATGAAACTATTACAGATGATTAGAGAACCAGCATCCAGATGGGTACCTACTGTTTTACATTAAATAAGTTTCTCCTCTTTTCTTTCATTATTCTTCATCATCATTATTCCTCCGCAACTCCGTTCCGGTAGTATTCGCAATAATATTCGCTGGAAAGCATCAAGTTTTATCGAATATTATTTATACTTTCTCTAATAAAGTCTATCAAAATCACTAGCATTAAATACTTCTGCAATTCATATTGCTTTGCTACCAATGCCAATACATGACACTAAGTATTAAAAACCGTGATAACTCAAATCGGTCTTATCAAAACAAAACGTGTGCTGTAAAGACTCTCGTTTGAAACGAAGTTCCTTACGCTTTTTCCCTTCTTCGCGCAAGTAACATATAAGTTATAATGACATTTTCCACGAGTTCAGTATTGAGTTATACATTCGCACGCACATACAGTCGTACGAGTATATGATAGAATAAGATAAAGAGAGAGAGATCTAATAGAGATTTTCACGGCGCAAGCATAACGCTTTTTACTTACGTGACGTTTCCTACAATTCAACTTCTACCGTAAGCCGTGCTAATGAACTTAGTTCTATAAAGATGCGGTTTTAAAAAGAACTTCCCAACCATTTCTTTTCGTTATAAAACCGCGTTCAAATGCTAGAGAAATTTAAGTGATTCGTTTGTGCTGATTGATTCAATTTGACTCGCCGTATTGGTAATGTCAACATTGAATCTGCCTTGAGATTTGCATGAGTTTGCTCAAGAAAGTATGTGTCGTATGCTATCGGATTTCGCGAATTACTAACTTCTATTGTACTGGGAATGTAAAATAAATATTTGGTTGTGTACAACATTTCTTTTGTTCGCAAACATTTTATGGAGACAGATAAAAGTTGCGCAAGTCCCATTTATTAGCACACCTCTGTTACGTAGAAGTGTTTGTGACCCGCCGCGGTTGCTGATCGCAAACGATGTGCAAAGTTAAGCAACGCCAGAGACGGTCAGCGATTGGATGGGTGACTGCTAGTGGCGTAATATTATGAGCGTTTGCGTGCTGCGGAGGACGTTAAGCAGTTCATCCTATTTTAGGTGCGATTTAGCATTTTAGGTGGTAGAATATGTATACGGTTCGCCCGGAGAAGAACCACCGCCACCTTGCACTGCCGAGAAGCAGTTGTTTCAACTGTGTTTCGGTCCGAAGGGTGTGGTTGTCGGTCCACTTGTATACCAGAGGCGACCATCTTAGAGTCCTCAAGAGTAACAACGCATCTGCGACCGACTTCTGATAAGGCAACTACTAACACTCCTTACTGCACCTACTAACACATACTAACTGGACTAATATCACTAACAGTCCCATTCCTGCAGTCCTGTTACTAAAGAATACTCACCAACAAATTATTATTAACACCTTATACTAACTGAATTCAAACTAACAGTCCCTACAGCCATGTTAGGAGTCGGTTACAGATGTCCATGAGCGGCAGCAGCCACTTGTGACTGCTGCCTGCTCGTTTGCTGCTCTATTCTAATAAAATAAATAAATCCTTCTTCTTCGAAGCCTTTAAAAAGCCGGATTAGAAAAGGTACATATGCAAGTCGTTGATCGTATCTTCACCAATCCGCACTGGACCGGGATAGCATGTTGAGTGGGTACTATTTTTAAAAAGGTTCAATAGTTGCAGCTATTTCTGACGTAACTAGTACACATCGCTATTTCCTGTGACATAAAAGACAGTTCCTTAAGTCGGGATTTAGTGCAGAACATATATCGCAAGAATTTAAACCTCCCGAATTAATTTTCTGCTGAAATTGCCCCACCGAAGTTCTGGGTTTTGCGTCGATTTTAAATATAAGTTTAGTATAGTTTACATATTAGGTAATAAATGATCAATAATTAAGTAATTGTAAATATAGTAAAACGATAAAATGTTTTAAATTTGTACGCCGTAAAAGGCAAATATGGAGTGAACTAACAATTGTACAAACATCTTTAATTGTACCCATATTTGTGCAAATAAATGTCTTTATCTTAGTCTTTGTCTTTGGGTTCAGAGGTCTTCATTTCTAGTCCAGTAGCGTAATTATGATCGAAGAAGATGAAGTATGAAATTTTAAATTAGATTTATGAGTTCCGATGAACATGCTTCGTAACTTTGACGGGTTATGTGTTAGCAATATCGAGTTAAATGAATCACGTACTCATACAGCTGCCGGTAATTTTACGAAGTTGTTTCATATTATAAACGTGAAAGTGCGTTTGGTTGTCTGTTTGTTTGCCTTTATTTAACGTCTTTTTTCTTTCTTTGCTCTACTCCTATTGGTTATAACGTGATGTTATATAGCTTATAGTCTTCCTCAATAGATGTACTATTCAACACAAAAATAATTTTTCTATTCGAACCAGTAGTTCCCGAGATTAGCGCGTTCAACCAAAAAAAACTCTCCAGCTTTATAATATTGATGATGATGATGATGTTGATGATGAGGATCATCATCATCATCATAAACGTCAAAATGGAGTGTCGGATCGATGTGCTTTTTCGTATGTAGGTAGTTGAAACGCTGCACAATGACATAGACTGTTTTTTTTAAGAAATATCCCTCATTTTCACGGTAAAACGTGTTTCAAACAATTGAGCGTAGTAGATGGCGTCACTGACGCAAAAGCGGTATTGCGTGTGAATGAGGTAAATTCTTTGCCCGCGGCTTTGGGTAACAGCTGTTTACTAGCTGTATAATTACCATAATACAAGCCGTATGTGAAATTGCCCTGAGATGTAGTTGTTATTATTAATTGAATTAATGTTTGAGTTCAATCATAGATAAGCCGCTACTGACAATTAATCTGAAACGGTGTTCTAGCTTTGCCAACCGGAAGAGGCTGACCGCCTGACTTTAAAACCTACTTCAGATAACGACTTTCGACTTTGACTTTGCAGTCATTGCTTTCGACTTTGACTTTGCAGTCAGATTTTCTGAAGACTAAATGAAGATGCAGTAACGACAAATGTTGCAAAAACGGGAAAATAATGATTTCCACGTGGGCGAAGCTATGGTCCACTGCTGGACCAGGTCTCTTCTCATAGCGAGAGGGATTTAGGTCATTTGCAATAATCTTATACATATTTTTCAGCATCATTTACTCGTGTCTGAACTAAATAAGGAAAGGAAAGATATAACAATTTACGGTTGTACATAAAGACGTATATTGGTAACGTAGTTATATTGTATACAACTTTCCCATATATGTTTCGCGTCCCTGTCTATTATAACTGCGAAAATATAGAGAATGCCACATAAATTCGTTTATTACGAAGATTTTATTAGTTTCGAAGTTATCTCATACAACTTTGTTGATATAACGCTTTTCATGAAAGTCATCGGGGCAATAAACGTGAGGGATGCCTATCTTCCATCTTGGGTGCTGGCGTATCTTCGAGAAACCTTCGATTATTGGCCGGGGAATTGTTCGAGAAAAAACATATATATCTTTCACGCAAGTAAAACTGTTGCAAATATTTTCGTTGTACTGATCTGTTTTTGACAGCGCCAACTTCATTTGATAACAAATTCACAAACTAACTAGAACTTCTGCTATAATAATCAGTTGTTCGAAGTGAAAATATTTTTCGTAGGTCCCGAACCCTTTGCAGATACGGTCATTAACAACTGGATACATGGGCTAATAAATAACCTTAAAATTTAGTACACAACTAAACATTTTTACGTACAATCGGAAGCAATTGAATACCAATACATCGGAAGTCGGTATTGTTAATATTTTTTTATTCCCTTCATTGTCCGTGTTTCGACGGGGCGTGTTTTGTATACCCTATTCAGCGTGTTATAAATCATGCCAATTGTTTCCAAACACTGGGCCCGCTTGATTGATGATGTATCACAATTTGGCCTTGATTTTCACTGAATAAGGGCAAGCGCACACCGGACGTGTTATCTGTAAATGTAATGGAATCGGGCCAACGGGATTATTCGATACTAGCGGCCCGCCCTGGTTTCGCATGGGTATAAAACAGTATTTCTCCACTATTTATGGATGTAGGAGGTTAAAAAATGGAGTAACTTCTCCCGTTTTCTCAACATTTCCCTTCACTGCTCTGCTCCTATTCATTGTAGCGTGATGAAAACTATACTATAACAAGCTCAGCTTAAAATCCGTCTAGTAGTTTTTGTTTCTACAACGGTTATACAGAGAGACAGAATTGTTCTCTCTTCAGATTTATTATAAGTATAGATTTATCTTCTGGTCTTATGACCCATGAAAAAGCAGTACTAAGTCAATGTTGCGCCGATTAGAAGTCTGATCCGGTGACCTTCTAAATGCTGATGGAAATTGTTAAATTTATAACTTATTTTAAATTAACTAAAGTAAACTTCAACATAGCGTTAATACTAAAAATAGTAGGTACCTACTATTCTCTGAACTCTGTTATTGTGGCCTAGAAAGCTTGATATGTTTACTTAGCATATATATTAGTGTCAACTCTGCTAATGACAAACCTACTATGAGAGGAGAAAAAGGAAAAACTAACAATATTTACATACACAGATACCATCACGACATGTCCCTAACGGGGTAGGCAGGACGCACCGAGCCAAATATCTCTATCCTTACACACCTGCCTTGCTTCGTCTACATTCATCAATATTTAAATAAATATTTAGGTCGTACGTGTGCGATCGGCAGCTCGTAAAGCCATATAAAAATTGATTTATACGTTTCAGTGAAAGAGTGGTGTGATATCTATGAAACATTGCAGGGTCTGGGGCGATTGTGCGGCGTGAAGCCTTTGACTTCCGCTCGTATAGAAGTGATGTACGTGGTCGTATCACGGTGTTGTGAAGATAAATACAACGCGACAAGTCGCTTTGTTGTCAAAGACAAAGACATTTATTTGCACAAATATGGCTGCATTTAAAGATGTTACAGAATTGTTAGTTCACTCCATATTTTGCCTTTAACGGCGTACTTTAAAACATTAATAGTCGTATTATAAAAACTAAAGATACGGTCGTGTCGATTTTAAATATACTATTTAAATATGTATAAGTTAATTTTAATGTAAAATTAAGCAATGATAAATAATTAAGTAATGATAGATAATAATTATAACAACAATAAATATTTTTTTTTTAATTTGTACGCCGTTAAAGGCAATGAATGATTTCATAATTCTTACCATACGACATCATCATATTTTTTTTTCTTCACTGTTATAGCGGATGCTGTTTAATCTTGAAAAAATCGCGTCAGACCTTTAACCTTAAAACACAATTTTTTCAAGTCGCCGGCGTGCCAGGAATCAAACTTTAAACCTACAGTAGTCAGTACACTTAAACTACTGCGCGATAACATTAAACGTAGATTTAATGGCAACTCATTATAAGACACATGCATTTCGAGTGAAGCCTTTAATATTTCGAGCTGTTTTCATTGCAACGGAGTGAAATCTGCGAGATTGCGAACAGTTATCTCGTTGGAAAACATGCTCTCATTTATGTAACTGAGGGAAAATACACTGCGACACGTCTGATAAAACTGAGATAATGACGACCAACCATTTTAATATATCACTCGCGTGTGGAGGAATCAAATATTATATCGAAGGTATGTATGTATATGTACCTAAGTTTATGTTGAAAGATCAAGACTGTCCTATCTCGGCCAAATAGGTCAGAAATTGGCTGATGGGGGAGTCAAGAGCCTCCGAAACCGGCGTGTGCATGAAGAGAGTGATGAATGTAGACGAAGCACGGCAGGTTTGTAAGGACTGAGATATTTGGCACTCGCTGCTTTCTACCTACCCCGTTAGGGACCTGGCGTGACGATATGTATGTATGTATGTATGTATGTTTATGTTGAATTAAAGTTATACTACACGGTATTAAACGGCGGTTTGAAACAAAAGCTTGAACCCAAAGGCGTTTGCATGTCACATGAAATTTGGAATAACAGAATTGTCTACGCTGTTTTAAACCTTTGTTTCAAACCGAGCTTAATACCATGTAGCATAGCTTTTAAACTAAATAAACGATCTATATTAAGATCTGTAAGTTAGTTTGTAAGTAAATAAATATGAATAAGAACAGGGACGGCCATCCGTTTCAAATTAGGTAGAGCGAAACAAGTTAGATATGATAAACAAACTTATTGACATACGATATAATACTTGTGTAGATATTTTATTACACCTAGACACGTAACAAACGAATGTGCTCAGCACATGTTTGTTCTGGGTGGGAATCAAACCCACAACTTCAACCATGTACACACACACACGTGCGAATAATGTAAGTTTCTGTAAGTTATTGAAAGCAAAACACGAGGCTCACGAATGTGCTAGCTATTCGGAAGCGACAATTTAATACTGGCTAGCTTTCAGTCGGATTTGTTGCTTGACAAAAAAATAAAGGTAGACGCACACTCGGCCTCGATCGCGCCGGCCCGTTGGTTGCAACCATTCGCATTTCGACGGACAACTCGGTCAAGTCGACACAAAAAGCCGCCTCGACGGCTTCAAAGTAGAGGTAAATGGAAAGAAAGGAAAAGAAAAGAAAAAGATAAAACTCTCCGTCGGTCTGTAGAATTATTCACATTTGGAAGCCGCCAGTAATTTTAGAATACGACTCGTAAGTACATGCATTCCCCTGTAACCTACATTTCTGAATAGTTTTCACTTGTATATACAATGTGAACAGTACCTACCTACTGTTTCGAAATTCGCAAAATAAAAAGCTCCCGTCAGCGGAATGATGTGTTCTAAATGTTCTCTGATCACTTTATTGTGCTAAGCAACATTCTTTGGTATTTGCTCGAGAATATAAATTAACAAGAAGAATGATTGGAAAATGAAGATTATTTTATTAATCCTATAACCGTCAGTTTTAGCAGCGATTACCTTTAGGATATTGTAAAATAAAAAAATAAAAAATTTTGCAAAAAAATAAAAAGACAGTAGTTCTCGTGGTTTCTTTAGCGGTCAGCTATTGTCACTATTGAACAATTACATTGAAACAAAATTAATTTGTTGTAAAAATTGTATCGAAATGTTTCCGACACATACTCGTAAACATTTCCTTTCATCAATTCAATCGTCAACTAAGCGATACATCCTTTCCCGTTTAATTTCGTATTCAGCTTTTCGATATAAAACATATCAGGTGATATGGAATGACGGGCGAAAAAGCGGGCCGCTAAGCCCTTTTTGTGATAATTTCAATTTAGTAGATTGATAGCGAATATGCCACCGATATATAACTCTTGTTCGCTTCTTGCAAATCGTGTTATGCTTTTGATTTTCGACGACGATCAAATTACACATATTTTTATACCAAAGCGAAACGCTTCTCAGTAACGAAAGATAAAAGAAAAGAAGGATACAGAAAGTTGAAAGAGGAAGAGGATGGAAGAGAGGGGGAAATGCATCGTAAAGTAGCAATCATGATTGCAAGCTATCTGCATAGAGTATTATCTTACCATATTTTCGGATTACAACTACTTCATCAAGTAAAGTCGTGAGATATGCGATAAGGTGCTGCGTCCCAAAACAGTATTCTATCGAAGTACTAACTGTGCCCTGCGCGCGTTGCTACGCCACCAACTAAAATAAAT
>DWGJ01002936.1:0-14487 GCA_018246895.1 Aspitha aspitha aspitha | reverse complement strand
CTATATCGTATGTATATATGTATGTATTATATGTATATCAGCTGTCTGGTTACCATATCACAGGCATTAAATTGCCTAATTTGGGATCAGACAGCCGTGTGTGGAATTGTCCAGTTATTTATTTATTATTTATTATCTATGCTAAAGTACCTACACAATTGTTTTTTAACTATACGACTTACAAAAGAAGACCGCAAGAAGATGTGATTCCAGCAAGAGTCTTTCAAGCATTCTTTCGTTAACAGATTCAATTTCATCGGCTAGTTCACGATTATCGTCGTCGATAAGCCACTCCAGAATCGAGTCTTCATTTTGCAGATCGCCTTCAAACAGCAGTGGATTTCCATTCCTGAAATGTTAAAATAATTCAACTTTCCCAGAAATAGTTTTAGCTGCATTTATTATGTTATTCGTGAACAAGTCTTACCTGAAATAAACCATAGCTGGGAATGTCTTAATAGAATATCGCTTAGCTAATTGTGGATCTTGAATCTTGACCATATGAATGCCATAGACATCGCATTCATCATCAATCTTCTCCAGCTCTTCGAGTATATGATCACAAATGTGACAATTCAATTTGTCTAAAAAGAAAATTATAATAAACGGAGGATAAATTTGTTGGCAAAAATTTCCTCAATTACAAATGCAATTATTATAGCAGGGTTTCAGTTACTCACAGAAATAAACAGCTAAATACTGAGTTTCTTCAACCATTTTTTCTAACATTACTCGTGTGATGAGTTCAATGCGATCTTCAGTTTTTTGTGTAATCAACCATTGAAGCACCTCTTCTTCCTCAGCTAAAGATCCTTCGTAAACGTTCGGAATATTGTTTTCGAAGTAGACCAAAACCGGGAAATCTGTCACGCCGTACGATTCCGCTATGGAATAGTCTTGGGTCTTGACGAATTTAATTTCATGTCTATCGCAGTCATCGTCAATGTTTTCCAATTCTTCTAAAATACCCGCGCACTGTTCACAGTCGAGCGAATCTAAAATCGAAACGCTTTTAATTTCATTTCTTTGTACATAATTTTCGATGACGTCAAACGGGTAATAGTTGCAACCAATACAAACAAATCTAAAGAGACTTAGGAATATTTTGTCTAACTAAAGGATCTATATCTTATAATGGTTCTCACGCTATATCACTACATAATGGAGCTATTACAATCTACAATTCAAAAACAGGTAGGACATTGCCATTCGGGTTATGTAAAATGGTAATCAATAATCTCAATGAGATATTACAGCAATCGTATAAAAGTAGAAAAGGTGGGGTATATAGGGCAAAAGTATGATGCTACGTAAATAATATTATGTCTTGGGGACATGCCTCATGCAACATTCTAATTCGTAATTAAAATACGGGGTAAGGTTTTCAAATTGCAGGCTCATATTGCTACAGGGATAAGAGTACCCTCTTGGTCAGCCTCTTCGTCGTCGTGGTCTCTATCGCGTTTTTTTGGCTTTTTAGCCGTTCTTGCGTTACATAGTTCGCATAACGTTTTGTTCCCTAATAAAAGTCAACATTTGTTAAAATCGGCTAGTCAAACAAATCAGAAAGAATATTAACAGTCATTGCCACTATTGAATTATTATTTCCTGATTTATAAAATGCGACGTCTGTAAGAAGAATAATTGTAGTGTAAGTGGAACACGATGTTAAGTTTGTGTTAAGTATGTGAGTGTTAAGTGCGTTGGTTTTTGTGTTGTAAATTAAGAAATACGACAACTCACAGAAATAAACGGCTACCGATCCCGATTCTTGTATCAAATCTATCAAGTCTTGTCCTTCCAAAGCTTCTATTACGTCACCGGCTGGATTTTTTTGCGTAAGAAGCCAACTCAATAGTTGTTGTTCGTCATACAAATCACCTGAAATTTATATTTTATTACTATAATTTCTTTATCTTCAACTTATTTTATAGTTATAAATTATTACCTGCGTATATAACAGGGTCTTTTGATCCTAGTTTAAAGAATAGTACAGCTGGAAGCGCGAATACTCCGAATTCTTTGGCCATCTGTCTATCGTCGATTTTCACGAAGTTGATTCCAGCGCCATCCGCGTCATCATCAATGTGTTCTATCTCGGCCAGCACTCTGGGACACTGTTTGCAGTCATTACTGTCTAAAACATGTAATATGTGCAATACAATTTGAATGCGATGAAACAATATAAAAAATCTCTCGTCTTTAAAACGATGCCTACACATTATGAACATAGACATTATTTTAGTTGTAATGGAACTCACAAAAGAATACGGCCACGTAATCTGACGTTTGGCGAATCTTCTGGAACATTTTTCTGTTGACCTTCTCGATGTGATCTGTCAGCTCCATGTTTTCTGGATTAGTCAACCAATCCAGTATTTCCTCTTCGTCGTCCATGTCTCCGTCGTAGTTGATATATTTTGTCTTTCTGAAGTATGTGATGCCCGGGGGGTTACGGAAGCCGTATTTCTTGGCCATCAAACGATCGCTGCATTTCACTATCTTGATACCGTATTCAGCTGCTTCGTCGTCAATCAATTCAACGTGCCTAAGAACTCTTGGGCTTCCCGGATCCTCTTCTTTATCTACAATAATTAGAACAACAATGTATGTGGATATTTTTACAGTATTCTTGATATTGCATAATTGTAATTTATAGACCAGTTACAATTTCAAAATTATCAAAGTACATAAAATACTCCCATAAATATTCCTGTTATATTTCTTAGTTTCAATTCAATTATGGTACTTACAGAAAACAACAGCCAAAAATTCTTTGGTCTCGATATACTTGAATAATTTATCTCTGTCTATTTCTTCTATACTTTCGTCTTCTTTCTGTTTGACCATCCATTCCAGAACCTCGGATTCATCCAATAGATTTCCTAAAACGTTCGGATAGTTACTTAAAGACTAAAAAGTCCTATAAACAACAGAATATCGAATAAAGAAACCACATCCATTTATTTTTTAGGAACTCACCGGTTAACATCCAATAATTGGCATGCGCGGACTACTACGGCAATACCATGCTGACATCATTCGTGTGTGAAATGAGTAATGATAGATAGACATAATAGAAAATGTATTTATTTAACAAAAACAGTGGCAGCGCCGACTCAACAAATTCAACGTAACGAATAAATAACTAAACATCCATGCTAATTTACGGCCAAACAATACAACCTATCGACATTGTATCACAACGCCAGCACTGCACAATCAAGTACTAGAGGGCATTTAGAAAATCGCAGCCCGAGCGACGAAGAGCACATTTAAACAAATGAACCCTTCGAGGCATACTTTGCAACAGATTAACAACATAATAGTATACTTCGATTGTAATGTTAAATTAAATATAGTTAATGAGAAAAAATATAACCTAAGTCTGGCATTGCGTTCGAGTCATAACAATATTAATGTTGCTAGTAGTATAAAACAATTAGAACTATATAGCATTTAACTCTAAGAAATTACTGTTTATCAAATGTATTACAAAATAATGAGATTTCATGAAGACTAGAAAACTATATGAACATGAAATCCTTACAACAATAAGTCTTTCAAGATGGCACGGCAAAATACGTACAAATAAAAAATGCCTTTATTAAGGTGTCACCTCGCACATTAATTTCTAAATATTGGAATCAATTTATAATCAAAAGAACGATTTGTACACCTTCTTACAACATCACTAACATCCCAATATTTAGTCTCCACAGTTCTCGAATTAACATTAGTTGTATAAAACGTACATTATTTAAAAAATTACAGATTCGTAGGCTTCAATCGCCTTTCGATATATTCAGCAGGTTTTGGTGATAATGAAGCTATTGTTTTGATGTAAATACATACAGTTGATGGGCGATACATAAAGACAACATACAACCCCGATAAGTGCTTGCAGGGACCAAGGGACACTAGGTTATTCAAAGCAGGTGGTTAATCAATCGATGCAATATTAAGCGAATACATTACAATGGTAGAAGAGTGTGGGAAGTGGGGAAGGGATAACGTTCGTGTGCCCTTGATGCCCGCACGCGTCCCTAACGTCTGATATCACTGCCAGTAGCTCTAACAATTAAAGTTTACCACCACCAAATATTGTCAGAGCCGAATAAACCTTTTTTTCCCTTGGACGGTTTGTCTGGCTTAGCGAGTGCTTTGTTTTTGCCCTTGGCTGGCTTCTCCGGGACGGCCGGCTTCTTGTCGAGTTTCTTGGCTGGAACCTTGGTGGGCGTCGCCTTGGCTACTTTTGTGGGGCTCTGAACTTTAGTGGGACAGCACTGGTAGGGTTCGTAAGTCATTTTGGGGACGGCCGGTTTCGCCCCCAATCCGATGTAGAAACAGCGATCGCCTGCAGTCAGTAAAAATTTTTTGTTTACAATCCGCACAAATTGCAAACATAATAAAATTAACTGCGTTAATATACTGTGCATAATTTTGCGCTCACTTTGTTATGCGCTCTATTAATACTAAATGTAATGTTAGTAATTAAGAACTGGAAAACGTTTAAATTGAAATAAGCGTTCGCGAATGACTGCAGGCAACAGCTGGTGATATGGGAACCATGCGGATTCCTTAACCATGCAGATGTGTGGCGGGGGTACCCGTGTCTCCGTGCAGGTTCACTTATCGGGGGCCAACGCTACTTATTTACCTGTGAACATTTTCTTTATTCTACTGAAAACACTCTCATTATCATTGTCATCATCTTCGTCATCATCATCGTCGTCGTCATCATCGTCGTTTTCATCGTCATCGTCGCCATTATCATCCTGATCATTGCGACGGGCGTATTTATTCAAATTTTTATTAGCCCCTTTAATTTTCTTACGTATATTTCTGATATCATTTTCTTTATCATCGCCATTATTGTCATCTTCGTCATCATCTTCATCATCTTCTTCATCATCAACTTCGTCATCGTCATCATCATCGTCATCATCGTCGTCTTCATCGTCATCGTCATCGTCATCATCATCATCTTCATCTAGTTCAGTATCTTGCACGTTACCAGGATAACGAATTCTTAATTTACCGACAGTTTTCCATACTCCTTGTTTTTCAGGATTCTTATAAGTAACTATTTTCTTAATTTTATCCTCAATATCATCATCATCATCACTGTCATTGTCATCGTCGTCGTCGTCATCGTCATCGTCGTCATCGTCATCGTCGTCATCGTCGTCATCGTCGTCATCGTCATCATCATCGTCTTCGTCTTCGTCATCGTCATCATCATCGTCTTCTTCCTTATCATTGTCATTTTCATCATCATCATCTTTTTCAATAACATTGGAAACTCTCTTTTTATTGATGATCTCTTGCTGCTTAGTTTTTGTTTCTACTTTTCCTAGAAACGTTGTTTTTGAAGTTCCCATAGTATTTTCTCCTGCATGGTATTTCTTAGAACTTTCCTTATCGATACTGCTTTTTGGTCGCGAAAACCCCGATTTCTTATCAACATCTGCATGGGCCCTCGCTTTAAGATTAATTTTATTTTTTTGACGGTGGCTATCTTCACCTGCAGGCATTAGTAACTGTCATGCAAAATGACATAGCTCAAACATCCAGCATTTAAGGCGTACAGTAATAATATTTTTATTGTGTAGAGATATCAAGAATGATGTCATGCACGTAATATTTTGTAATTCATTATTCATAGTAAACCAACAAATTCTTAGAGACCTTAAACAGATATTATAGTATAGAGTTTGTAAATGGATGTGGATTCTTACTTTTTTGATCTACAAGCCACTGCAGAACCTTATTTTCGTTCTTTAAGTCACCTATAAACAGGGTAATAATTTTTTTAGAAATACACTTTTATAATTTAGTAAGTAGACAAACAGTAAAATGATTATTATGTAACATATTTGGATGAAATTTTATGTTTTATATGCTTTATTTACCTTACTTGATTTCGTAATGAAACATTAACATATAATTCAATAATCTCTGAAATTGTTTACCTAATCTCTTTCTGTATACATGATTAATTTGTGTAAATGATTACTTTATGGTAATTTAACTATTCTGGCTATTATTTATTTTTAAAATAAAAACAATATATAGTAGCCTAATTACTTACCATCGTACATAATTGGAACACCGGTTTCGTAATAAACCAAAGCTGGGAAGCTGAAAATACCGATATCCGAAGCCAATTTGGAGTCTTTCGATTTCACAAACTGAATTCCGTGTTTATCCGTGTCATCATCAATGGTTTCCAATTCCTCGAGTATTTCATCACAGGTATCACAGTCTTCGCTATCTATAAAATAAATGAAATATGATAATAGAATTCACTATCTCATATATATCACTATGTCATTCTTCATATTTAATGTTTTTATAGAACAATATTGCTGTTGTATTTTCAAATCGTGGTATATTCTAAATGATATTACTTACAGAAGAACACAGCTAGATGTTCGACGTCATCAATTAAGTCTTTCAGTGTTTTCCGATCAACGTTCTCGATCACGTCTGGCTGAGTATCGTGGAGTTCTAATACCCATTTCAAGATTGCTTCCTCATGCATTAAATCGCCCTCGTAGATTGTTCGAAATTTGTGCCTGTAGAAAGCAAGTGCAGGCAGGTCTGGAAGGTCATATTCTTTATCAACGCCCTCATCAGAAGTTTTTACGAAGTCAATGTCCTTCTCTTCGCACTCATCATCAATATTTTCAAGCTCGCTGAGAATCTTCTGAGACTTCTTATCATTTTCTTTATCTAAAAACAAGCAAATATAAGACAACATGCTTATCTTTTCCAACACGAAGAAGTCAGTGATGTGTGTTTAAAACACTACTTACAAAAGAAGACTACGATGTGATCATTTTCTTCGAGTATTTTTTCCAACATCCGAGAGTTTACTTCCTCAATTTTTCCGGGAATTTCGAGAGTGTCTTCATCGGTCAGCCAAGCCAGAACCTCGTCTTCATCCTCGATATCACCTAAGAAAACATATTGTGAACGAGATTTTTTTTTAATTAGACCAAATACTGATGAAACTAAACGTGTTTACGGCACAATATAAAAAATATTTTTATCTATTGCAATTTTCAATAGGTACCTATTAACTTTACCACTCACCCTTGTATATAAGTGGTTCCTTGTTTCTGAAAAATACCAGAGTCGGGAAAGTTTTGATTCCGTATTTTTTTGCGAGCGACGTATCTTCTGTGGTAACAAAGATAATGCCAGTTTCATCTAATTCGTCGTCAATGTTCTCCAGTTCGTCCAATATATTGTCACATTCTTCGCCTTCTTCGCAGTTTCCACCTAGAATAAATATATTAAAATATTATCTATTTTATAAATTATCAGAAACATATTAATTATATAGTTTTATTGACTTACTAAAGTAAACAACAACATATTCGTGTTCTTCAATCAAGTCAGTCAATATTTCATCAGTTACTTCTTCAATGGTTGCACTATTCTTCTGTTCGATAAGCCATTCCAGTACTTCGTCCTCATTCATGAGATCTCCTTCGTAAATAGCGGGAATATTCTCTTCGAAGTACACCAAGCTAGGTAGATGATCAATACCGTATTCTTTCGCTTCAGCTTCGTTGTCCATTCTGACAATTACAATTCCTTCCTTTTCTAATTCATCATCAATGTTTTCTAGTTCATTTAGGATTCTTATATCTTGTTTATCATCTTTGTCGTCTGAAAAAATAAAAATAATACGTCTGTGTTGTTTTTGTTTAGAAACAAAATAAAATGTAAAACAATTTACTTACAGAAAATAACTGCTAAATAAGGGGTGTTTTCTATAAGCTTGTCCATCATTTCATCAGTAACTTCAGGAATTTCGCTGTGACGTTTCTGATGTAAAAGCCATCCCAATAATTCATCTTCTTTCATTAGATCGCCTTCATAGATGTGAGGGATGCCTTTCTCGAAGAACACCATTGTTGGAATGGTTTCAATGCCATACTCCTTCGCTTCCTTATCGTCGTCAATCTTCACAAACGCAATATCATTTTGGTCACATTCATCATCAATGTTCTCCAGTTCTGCTAAGATTTTCTGACTCTTTTTCTGATCCTTATCATCTGGAATTTATTTGACAAACTGTATGTTATTTTTTTTGTCAGTTCTAAATATGTAACGAAATTATGGACAAAAATAATATTTGACGTAATTTCAGATCGTTGTGGTTAAAAATCTGGCATTGTTTCAAATACTTTAGCCAATGCTAAGGTTACGTGAAATATTGTATGAAATAATACTTACAGAACAAGACGGCGACGTACGGCATTTTCTCAATAATTAAGTCAAGCATTTCATCCGTAATGTCTTCGATTTCATCGCTTTCTGTCTGATGTCTGAGCCATGCCAGAACCTTTTCTTCTTCTTCTAGATTGCCTTCATAATAAGTTGGAATGCCTTTTTCAAAGTACAACAGGGTTGGAACTTTTTCAATGCCGTATTCTTTCGCTTCTTCGTCATTATCAATTTTCACAAATGCTATACCCAGCTGATCACACTCATCATCAATGTTTTCCAATTCGTTTAAAACTTTCTGTGATTTACGGTCGTTATTATCGTCTGGAAATAATTTAATAGATTTACCAAACTCGAACTATGCAAATATCAATATGTAACCATTTACATACGGGCAATCGAGCATGCCAGTAGTCATAAGTGGCTGCTATCTCGCAAGGATATCTGCAACCATCTTCTAATAGGATCATAGAAATGGGACTTTTAATGTGATTCAGTTCAATTAATAAATCTATTAATAAGAGTAATAGTTGATTAGTATTCACTGTACTAAGGAAATAGGGCTATTAGTAACATTATTGGTAATCCACGTACTATTGCTTAGTATTTATGCTATTAGAGTTTGGTCGTTTCTAATGACATCAAGGACCACTGTTCATATTCTTCAAAACGAAACACAAATTGTTTTAATAACAACTGATTCACAGTAAAAATAGGTGTAGCGGTGGTACTTCTCCTACTGAATCGTATACATGTTCTACCAGATCTCAAATGAATATAACGGAAACGTACGATAAATACTCACAAAACAACACGGCGACTGTTTTTCCATCTTTGATCAGGCGATCCAGCATTTCATCGGTGACATCTTCGATTTCATCTTTCTCCAACTGATCCACCAGCCACTCTAAAATCTCTTCTTCATTTTCGAGGTCACCTATTTGAGAAGTGCAACACTCGGTAAAAAGTCGCTAATAAAAACGTAGCACTAAATGAACGGAGCCGTTACAAAGCATGTATTGTAAACGTTTACATTTATAACGCTCAGTTTTTAATGTTAGCGTCGCAAAATATGCTCACCGTCGTAAACATTAGGGATCTGCTTTTCGAAATAGACTATAGACGGAACATCATCAATGCCGAATTCTTTAGCCGCTTTCTTGTCGTCGATCTTGACAAACTGAATGCCATGGCGATCGCAATCATCATCTATTTTCTCAAGCTCACCGAGAACTGTCATCGATTCATCGTCGCCGTGGTCGTCTGCAACATTCATACTCGAGGTTTAGATATGTTCAACTAGCTGACCCTGCGAACTTCGTTCCGCCTTAGAGATAAGAAATAAGCTGATTTTTGTATTTATTAAATTAGTTTGAAAGTGTAATCCCGTTCGACCGCATTTCCGTGAAGTCATTATAAAACGCGGTCGAACGGGATAAATAGTATCCTATGTCCGTTTCCTAGTTCTAAGCTACTTCTCCACCAATTTTTAGCCAAATCAAATCAAATCATATTTATAACTCAAGAATGAGTTATAAATAGTGTAACTAACACGACTTTCTTTTATATATATAGATATATGACTTGATAAATTTGACATTCTTATAGGCCATAGGTTTTAGAAATTTTCAAAATAAACAATCATAATTCCAACTAGCTGTCCCCTGCGGCGTTATTCGCCTAGATTTTGATCCCATGGGAATTTCAAGATAAATATAGCCTATATTTTGCCCTTTATTTTCCAGTAGAAGTCTCATTAAAACCTCTGCAGCCGATCCAGAGATTAACAGGGACAAACAGAAAGACAGACAAGTATATGCAAAAAACTTGTGTTTTAGAATCGTGTAAATAACTACGACTACTTGAGAAAACAGTTATTTTGAAATCACAGACTCTTCAATTTTATTGCTATGCTCACATAGGTTAAATTTTTAGCGAATTTAAGTTACTCACAGAATAGTACAACAAGGTTGTCCACATTTCCGATGAGAGTGTTCAGTGTCTTGGCGGTGACGTCCTCAATGACATCTTCCTCGTCTCCGGTCGATTTGTTAGCGATCAGCCACTCCAGCACATCTTCTTCCTTACTCAGTTCACCTTATAACATTGAACTACGTTTAATACTTATACATTATATTAGTCTTTAGCCACGATTTTCTTCGCGCAGAACCTAAATCAATCTTATACCACCTTTTCTAAAGGTTAATCTTTGCATTTTTTCAAGATCACAAGTTTCTTAATGAAAACAGCTATCGATATGATGGGAAACTCAGCTCGCCTCTGAGATCAAACACTGTTTACAAACACCATCGTCGATCAGCAGCTTGTTGTGGCGATAAGCAAACATTTGCCTTTGGTTATACTAGGTCATTTAATAAACATGCAAAATACATAATCTACAAACATGAAATCTTAAATGTAAACGATTGGATGTCTGTTTAATTTTTCTTAATATTAGCACTGATAAAAGTGGCTGAAAATAATTGCTGCTTGACGTAACACCGGTTGAAAGAAATTCTCAATAATGCTTTTCAAACGTAAAGAACAACGGACGAACCTTCATAGATAATCGGTATTTGATGCCTGTAGTACACTAGTCTTGGCAGTTCGCCAAGACTGTACTCTTCAGCTAGTTCCTCGTCGTGGATCTTCACAAATCCTATTCCAAGTTGATCAGCTTCATCATCGATGTTCTCCAACTCTTGCAGGGCTTTAGCGCATTTCTTGCACTCGGGTTTGTCTGAAAAACGTCAGTAGGTCCTTTCAGATAGCTGGTTGTGGACATTAACAATGTTTGTGTCTAAGTCATGCCTCGTCAGGATTCGAAGCAGTGCAGTTAAGCGCAATGCTCAGGTGAATTTGTTGTGTGTTAAGAGAAAATTAATAGTGTGCGCTATAATAAGCGTAGTGTCGTGCATTGGTGGAGTGAATCGGGTCTATATCTTGTCACAGTAACTAAAGAATTAAGCGGGAACATTTCTAATAAATCGTACATAAACCATCTAGGTTTGGTCTATAAAAGTCAAATTCAGTTTTGCTTTGATCAGGACGGATCTATTACTTTATATATCTAAGGAGGTTTGCAAAGATCCCGAAGTGTTGGATGTTGAATTCCGAAGTCTCACTTCTAACATCACAGTTCAACCGGGTAGTCTAAGCAACGTTGACATGACATGCTTTTTTCTAATGACGACAGACGTCTTCTTCTAGAAATTTAGGTCAAGGTCATCATATTTTGAAAACAAATGACGACTACAAATTTGGCTGTTATGAAGATACACGGTGTCTTTATAGTTCGTGTAGTGTCGTTAAGGGAGCGTCTGAAGCCGACATCGTTCGTGACAAGTCGGTCCGTCAATCCGAGCTTGCTGGCGGGACTAAAATAGAATAGCCGAAATAGCTCGCCGCACGGCCCGATAATGCGAAAACATTTTTGATACTAGCTTTCCCTAATACGAGACAGATATTAATTCCACTAAGCCTCCCATGTATTTAGTGTTATAAATATAGATTGCAATAAATAAAGAAGTTTATATAGATAATGTACACTGTGAATGAATGAAGGTAAGCGAGTGTGCAGTGCAATTTGTACGGCTTACAGTAAATAATTGATAAGATTCATCGACTGATTATTGATTCTGATTTTATCTTGTGAATCACGCTATGTGACGTTTTGTACCGGAGCCAAATATTTAATTGGCCGATGTATCAACGGATGCTCCTTAGAGCATCATCGCGCCCATTATTTTTCCGATTTCCAATATTTTACCACGATTACCCTTCGTGGACGCGATAGAAGCGGGAAGCACGTCCGAAACATAAAATTACACAATACTATGCTACAAAGCCAGAGGTCGCAGCCAAAACGACAATAATAGGAGGCATGCCGCCAGCTGGAAACTTTACTTACTGTTCATCGGGCCGCAACTTTTGTGATCGGGACCTACGTCAAAAACACTATGAAACACACGACACAAATTTCTTCTTACATACAGTTTCGGTGTCTACGACTGAGTGAAGCTGATAGAAGATAACTACTCGACAGCTCTACGGGCAGAATTTACAGTTTACGTATTGTTAGTTGAGAAAATTGGCTCAATTTTTACCACAATAGCTGATAAATCAATGAAGAACAAACTCCACGAGAGAACACTCCAATACTTACAGAAGAGAACGGCTACGTATTCGGTGTCCTCTATGATCTTGCCGAGGATCTTCTGGTTGACTTCTTCTATCCGGTCGGGAAGGTCCATTGCTTCTAAGCTCGTCAGGAAATCCAAAACACTCTCCTCGTCCATGAGATCTCCTGTAAACAACTTAATATTCAGACTATCTAATTTTTTTAATACAAAAGACTAAACAGTTTTAACGGTATCTAACAGTATCTAACAGTTCGCTTATAATTCGTTGGTAGATATTGGGGAAATATTCAGCATTCAAACGATCGATATTTTAGCATCAGTTATTATATGATATTGATCATGTTTTGCTAATTGAATCTGATCAGCTGCCAAACTGACCAACCTCGCAGACATATCTGTTTGTTCCTTCAATAGTAACAACGACATGCTGTCAGTCAATAGTCACTTTATATAAACACATAATTTATTTTTAAACAACTACTCCTCCTATATTTGAAGTCATCACTACACCTACCTATAATACTATAATTGTAACTATCGCACAATGATGTAGAATCACCAATTTTGCGTATATACTCGTACATAGAACGTTAAGCTCATTAAATCCGAGATTTGCTTGCTACTCCACCGCTATTAGTCATAGAGTGATCTTATATAGCCTATAGCCATCCTCAATAAATGGACTATTCAACACAAAAATAATTTTTCAATTGGAACCAGAAGTTGCTGAGATTCGCGCGTTCAACCAAACAAACTCTTCAGCTTTATAATATTAAGTATAAATGATATTACCTTCGTAAATAATCGGTTCCTTCTCACGGAAGTACGTGAGGGCGGGGAATTTCGTAATGCCATACTGCTTGGCGAGCCGCTTGTCGTTGATTTTGACGAAGTCGACACCGAACGTGTCCGTATCGTCGTCGATCTTCTCCAGCTCCTCTAGAACCTTGTCGCACGTGACGCAACTTCTTGCATCTGGAAATATAATATTTTCACGTTTTAAAACCTATTCGGGCGACCAACTGTTTCCTATAAGACCACTCTTTAGTCTAAGTTCCACTATGGTATTCGAATAAAAATGGAAATTCTCTTTGGAATTTCTCACATTTTTGGTACGATGTTGTGAGAAAGTTTACACGACTCAGTGACATTTGTTGAACGTTTATTTAATGTTAAATCTAATTTTAATAAGGTTTTCAATATAAATTTGTTTTATTAGGTCAGTTGGAATCTGGACCATGACCGCCTGCTAAGCGAAACATCGGTAAAGTAAATATACACCGCAGGTTCCCGCTGCATCAAAATGTTTAGAATCCAATCTAAAATAGAAAATAAAAGTAAATCTCAGCCGGCAGAAGTTAATGGAAGTCTACAAATAGTGAGAGTATCGTATGAACTTTCGGTCTGGCTGTAAATGTTTATATAGATGACATGTTTTTTGATACTGTTTACAATTTACAATATTCCATTCGATTTTTCCTTAGTAGACAGAAAGACAGAAAACGGTAATTAGAATCTTTTGGTACGTCTTACGTTGGCCCTAAAACTCCACCCAAAGAAAGGAATAGTTAATCACAATGCGTATCTCGTCACAGAACTTAACAGTTTTTTTAAAGCACGTCATCAATAGCCGCGAACAGATTAAGCGCTGGTAAAATACATTCTGTTAAGACATTGTGAATTTACGTGTAGCAGGTTTCGTGCAGTGATATCTTAAATAATGGACCAATTGGGAAAACAAACTCGTAAACTCTTAAATCAAGAGGTTGCGCGCGCAGTTTACGAGGCGATCCGCCGCTACCCACGGACTGTTCAATGTGCGGTGTTACTATTAATTTAACGGCTCCACAGTTTATGTTAACTACCACAGTTTTAAACATTTCCAATCATCGCCTACAACTTTCCAATGATTTACAGCTTTCAACTGTTTTGATCGTTAATTACATTTGCCTAACAAACGATTACAATTTTAATGTCTTCCCAATATTCTATTATCTGTAATTCAATACTTTTCAATTAAAATTAAAATTCAAATTCAAATTCTTTTATTCATTATAAGGTATATACATACACTCAATGAAGGTCATGTTTTAGTCATCGT
>DWGJ01002935.1:0-14487 GCA_018246895.1 Aspitha aspitha aspitha | reverse complement strand
GGGGTACGTTTTGTTTTGTACATGTCTAGCATACCGGGGTACGTTTTGTTTTGTACATGTCTAGCATACCGGGGTACATTTTTTTTTGTTTTATGTTAACATCGTGTACAAAATATGTTGGCCTTATCAGAAGAATATGTTGTTGTTCGATCCATTTATTGGTATACCGTTAGACCGGGTCTCCTCTCATAGTGAGAGGGATTTAGGCCGTAGTTTACCACGCTGGCCAAGTGCGGATTGGTAGACTTCACACACCTTAGCAAATATTAATATACTTTATATCATCTCTAAGGTGTGCAGGTTTCCTCACGATGTTTTCCTTCACCGTTATAGCAAATGATATTTAATTTTACACAAACAATGCACTAGGTACTATATTATAACTTTTTTTATGAAACTGCAAACAATTCAGTTTTGGCCTAATTGTTCTGACGGTAACATTGTATTATTTTGGTTGTTGTACAAATGGAGTAATATATTTTTAAATGCAATGATTGTCATCAAAACTTTAAGAAATAAAATGAAGTGAACCAGAACTTCGACCACAATTGTTACGGAAGATGAAATAATATCTTAACAATTTACCGCTTCCTTCCAACGCGGATAAAATTCAATTATCGCGCCCATTCGACCGTAATATCCTTGTGAATGTATTTTTCTTATCTAATTATACTTTTACACTATTTTCTATAACGTTTACAAGAGTCCGCATAGACTCGAGTATTTGTAATTGCGAATACTTGTACAACTCATAAACTAATCGATAGAGCTTCAACTTTGAAGATATTCAGGAACAGTTAACTGTACGGCCATTCTACGAGATAATTCCGAAACGGGAAGTTCTGGGTGGAACCAGTTCGGAGTACTGAACGCGATGGCATCCTGCTCGGTTACAGAGTTCAATTTATAAGGGCATGTGTGTATAAGTCGAGAACGTGCCACTTGCGCTACACGCTCTACGCAGCAAGAAAGCTGTTAATAACTACGACACCAATACGACGAATCCATGCCAAAATTTATATCGATGCCATTTGTTTGCTTTTTACACGATAACGTCGTTCCTTGTGGCTTTTAAAGAAATGTCACGAGTGCAACTTTACATTAATATAATTTTATCAATAGAATTGAATAAATATATCCGGTTTTTGGCAGTTGACGCGTCATTTACATTTTCAACATGAACCGGTTTCACTTATTATTATAAAACAAATACATAAAAACCATCGCTGCCATTTAGATCCTTGATAATAAAATATTCTGCGCCGTTGTAAAGCAGATAATGATCGTGTTAATTGCATTTTAAAGTAGTTGTCTGTATGCTTCACCTTGTACAAATAAAGGTTTATTACGTAATGCCCAACCGGTTCACTTCTAACGGAATTCAAAACATTGTTGTTTTGTAAATATGTATGTATTTCTAACGTAGGTAAAAAAACACCTGATGTTTTGTAATAAAATTTAGATTCATATTATCATACTTAGTAAACAATTTATTTCATTATCTTCATTGAACAATGTCATGTAGCGGTGATTTTCGTTCATCTGTATGTACAAGCTCCTTTCAACTGTGATGTATATTAATGTGAAACATCACTTTGTATCAATTGATGCTCTCCCCTTCGGCGTCAGGTGGCGACATCCCCCAGCCTCCCCGGGGCTCACCCCTTCGCTAACTTCACCAAACAAACTTTGTTGTTTTGCGTTATTGAAACACTTTATTGTTTTTCTTTCATCACTCCTTGGAGGACGAACGGATCTGTATTGAAGTTTCGTTTATATTGAAGCTTGAAACAGTTTTTAAGAAAATTGTTATTGATAAGTATGGATTTATATTTGTAAGATCTAAGTCAATTTTTTTTTTATTAATTTTTTATTTGCTTTGAAACAATTATTATAAAATGACATGGGCCATAATCGAAATTTCATTCAGCAACGAATAAAAACTATCCGTAAATTGTCGTAAAACTGTCAGACGTCATAATGTATTAGGTTCGTTAGTTTAAGTGCTATTAATTTATAAAAGTGTTATAAAAATAGTAAACACTCTGGAAACTTATGATATTCATTTTAATTTTAATACGGACAAAGTGAGTCATGATGATTTAAATTTCACATCGAACTTTATTCGTCTAGTTCCAAGGTAGGTACTCGTACATAAATCTATCTTGAACTTTGCCGTGTAATTACAGTTAAAAAGTTAAGACGTTAAACAAATTTATACTGCGAATTAGCGAGGAGCGAAGTCGGTTCGTCCGAGACGTCAAAGTTTTGAGTAACATCTCCCCGTACCACGACCCGTCCGGCCCCTTCCCCATTTACCAAAGTAACTTTCTTCAAGTTCTCTTTGTTTCTCAGAAGTTTGTACGCAACTTCGACTTTTGGCTCGATGACATGTTTATCGACAACTGTCTTACATAGTATTGCCCTTCAATGACCCCTATGTTCGAATCAATGCTTTCTCCACATCGTTTTTGAGGTGATAGTTTATTTGTATGTCTGTGTTACTCTTTATCTATGTAACTAACTATCCGCTTACTATCGATTAAGGTACTATTAAACCTTTCAAGACATCTTTGATTAAATTGAAGTAGGTACGTACGTACTATCTCTTCCGACTCTATCGATTACCATGTTGCTCTGATATATGTATATGTACTAAATTGAGGCCCTCTTCAACGTTATACAGACTGATGATGTAGACTTAAGAGTCAGTATCAATAAATTCTGGATAAATCGTATTCGTAGTAGATTAGATATTATATTCGTTGGTTAAAAGAAGTATGCATAAATATAACGTACAAGCTTTAAATAAGTAGTATCCAAGACGTTCGAGGTAAATAAATACTTAAATAATAAGTTTATGTAAAGCAATGAAAGCCAGACGCTGCTGTGTTTATATTTTCTTGACGTCGGTCGGCGTGAGAAAGTTTTCATAGGTATTCGGAGGATCATGTTTATTTACAAACATGAAACACCTGCCAAACTCGTGTTTTTGTTTTCGGTAAAATTGTCATTTCTTTTGTTTATATGTGTTTTTATCTTCTACATGTTTACACATAACATTATTTAGAGAAGAAATCCGTCCCCGATAAATTCGCTATTGCTATTGTCTTCGCTTCTTTCTTCTGCTGTCCTAGTTTTGTATCGATTAAAGACATTGCCCCCAAAGATTTATGTTTTTCTTGTACAGGAATTGACTGTGACGGATGACACCGTTCTGGAGGAGCACAGCGAGGATCCAGCGCTGGTTCAGATGCGGCTGCTCGGTGACGGAGGTAATTGATCGGAAAGAATTCAGTTGTCATTATGAAAAACATCTTTAGTTTAATTTTACGTTAGCGTTGTCGAAATAACTAGGAGGGATAAACTTTTCATGACCTGTACTGATGGCTTGTTGAAGCAATGATTTAAGTTATTATTTTACGGATGCGATTTTGTAAAAAGATCAAAGATAATTTGCCAATATGTCGTTTTCAATTGGTTTATTGTTTACTTGAAACCCTTTATGATTTTCTTCTGTTTCAAAACTTTTATTGTAACGAAATATAATATGTGCCATTGTTGAACGGTAAATGGAAAAGTTTTTCCCTTTCCTTCATGTTCTTATTCTCTGAATTTTTTTCTCTAAAGGAAAAAGCTTGAACGTTGTAATAATAAATTTTAAATCGTGTGTGTTGTTAATTAACATCGGTTTCGCCTTTAAAAACATTATTAATGTTGATTAAAACAGAATGTCATTACCTTAACGAACAATCACGGGTGTATTAATATCCTTATTATGTTTTCCTATAATGAGACGTGTTGACTATGTGTAATTAACTCGGTCTTTATTAACGCCAATATCATAGTAAAACGTTAATCGTTTTTTTTTGCAAGTGATTTTCATACATTTTTTGGCTACCGGCCCTTTATATTACTAAACCAACATATTACGCCCATACTGTTCGTCTCGGATAACTTGAAATATCGAAGTTGTAGATACTGTGCTTTAAGGCGTATACAAGCCTTATTTTTCTCATTCTGAAAGGAAACCCAAGTCCAACAGAAGTAACGATGGATGTCAATATGTTATACATATTTGGAAATATTTCAAGTGTTGTTAAAAAATTTCTATTAATGTAATAAAATTTAAGTTTTTTTTAGAACAACACACGAACTTAAAAGTAAAAAAGTATAATAAAGATGTATGTAATAAATGTATAACATTTTAGTTTAATTAATTCTTTTTACCAACGTTACTAAAAATACAAACGTGTAATAAATATGTACTGGAATATAACATTGTCAATGACATCAGCTTCATGCGAATATCAAATTAGTGTTAAAACATGTAATTTATACAGAGGTAATGGTCGCGTACATGAAAAACAATAATGTAATCGCACATAAAGTTTTATGTACCTAATTAAAGTGTAATCAATCCACAGTTTCAACAGTCGCCCGATCAATTATTTATCATAACATTGCGCAACGCCATTCACACGCGCACCATCTTGTTATATTGTAACGGGAGAATGCAGCTTACTGAATGCATAATTGGATGCTCGAAGCCCCGCAAAAAGCAACACCGGATAGGCAATATTATGCCTTATAATCTTGTGTGTTGACAACTGTTTCGAATTCAATCAATTTATTAAATTATATCGTGTCACATTATTCAAAGTTTCATTGGGACACGTAATATGCGTAACTGAAGTTCCAATGACGTACTGCTAAAGTAGTTATGATAATTTAAAGACCTTGCGACACTTAAAAAGGACATAATTATTTCTCTTGCCATTTCACCCAGTAATACAGGAAAAAAATTACATTTAGTTATTTCAAAGTAAACAAGTTATTTCCACTAAAAAACTTCGCTGCCCGTCGCATTTTGTTATCAGTTTTCTGACGAAAATAGGTATAGTACTTAACAGACGTTATTTCGACAACATCTGTCATAGATCCTCAGTTATCTGATAAAAACAATTATTATTATCATTTAGTATGTGTTTTGTTTTGACATTATAATTTAGTGACTTGCCAACGTCGCAATAAGTTTCATGATCGACAAACGACATTGACATTTAAGTCGGCGATCCTGTGAGATTACAATTTATTGTCGTATTTAAATATTGTCTTGTTCAAAAATTCCGTCTTTTACAGTTATCGAGTCCATAATGCGAGGTGAGGTGGTCGGGGTGATGCCGAGGCGTTCGCGTTCCAACCTTCAAGTGAGTTCTATTAAGATACCTAATTACGAATTTATCATGATTTACCGTAAATATCATAATTAAAATCTTGAAAATTGATGAATTTTTAATTAAAAACAGTAAACTGTAAATAAACCAAAGCTACATGAGTGTTCATAAGCAGCGTGCACTTATGTAGAGAATAACGAAGTCAGATTGATCTATAAGCTTACAGGTAGTTGGCAATCTGCGCTTTCTATACCTACGCACCCCATCAGGATATGGCGGGAGGGTATAATAACAATGAACCATTTCGAAATTAATAATGAACGTTTTGTTAAACCATTTTTGTAGTTTGAACGTGTCACGGCAGGTTTATTTATTCTGAGTTTGGTCATGATTTGTACGCTAAAAAGGTAAAAAGTAAACAGCCTTGGTGTGGGTGTTGACTTGGTTCGGTGTGTGACAAAAAAATATCACATGGCACAAAACGATCGCGACCAAAACGTTTTAACATTGATCTCGAGTTAAGGCGTCAAGGTGATTCGCTCGCACTTATTATTATTTTCTACGTTTGTTACCTTATTGACTGTGGGTTAATTGAATACGAACAGATTCTAGAAAGTGCAATTGAACAAACGAGATTCAACTGAAAAATCTATGGCAGATATAAACGGAATGGTAATATTTATCTTAGACGGGTTTATACGTGTACGAGTGGTGGCAGGTCGTCGGCTGGTGACGCATGTACCGATTTTAACCTGGACGCCACGGCGGTCGGTTCAGCTAAATACGGAATAAATGACTAATACATTTATCCACACTAGTCACGAGAAACAGACACTCGCTTGTAGCCATCTGATTGTGGCATTATTCTGGATTCTTCGCATAATTACATAATAGTTAACATCCTATGTTGTGATACAAAATAAACAGAATACGTAAAAGATTTTCGATGGAAATAAAGAGCAAGCATTATTACATGGTAATCATTTAGTGATGACTTAAAATTTAAACTGGCAAATATTTGCATGCTGTATTCTAATTGCGAAACTCAAGCACTTTCATGAAGCGAGCATAACTGTCGCGTACGAACGGTACGAAGCATGATCTAAACTATCTAAACTGTTCTGAACGATTGAGTTTCCGCGGCACTGAGTTCATTTGAATATTAGCGTTGGAACAAGGGGCTCCGTGAGAACTTGCCCTGTCAAGTTGTCACACTGCAAGCGGCCGACCGACAGGTGGCAACCAGTTATACAGTCCGAATAATCATGAATCAATACATTTTCTTCTGATCTCGCTTGACTGCGCTAACTTTATCAATGATAGTTTCCAACGTTTTGACGTTTCGTATTTATAATAAATCTTATTACATCATTCTTACTATTTATACATCATGTGTAATATAATATGTGCATTGCTACGGTGCAATGTGCATGATAAAAGTGACGTAAAAGTTTTACTTTAGTTTTACCAGTTTAGTTTTATTTTAAATACTACGTAGCATTTAATATGTTACATATATAGCAATGTTGTACGACATATTTGCTCTGTGACGGTGAAACTGGCATGTTAAGGTGCTTCAAACATTGTTTTGAACTAATTTTAATGGGAGGGTGTTTGAATTGGACGCAAGTGGAATATTCTACTCGAAAACTTCTCGTGAAATCTAATTTAGATCGGCTCCTCGGGTACACCGGTAGAGATAATTAGCTTTCAGTATTAGCTCATAAACATGTCTAGCCTGCTATTTTTGTACTGACGCCGCGTCAGTTTTCAAAAGGACTGCTTTGTTATTATTTTGTTGATAGTGAATTAGTAATGGACTAGATAGATAGATACCTAGCGTCAAGCTGTCGCGTTTATTTCCATATTATGATTATAAATAAATTTACGATTATTTCAGTGCAAGTTTTCTGCAGTATTTTTAATGTGGTCGATACAGGCGATTACTTTTATTTATGTATCCTGTCTCGCGAGTCAGTGCATTAAAATAGTTGAGCTATCACTAAGCTCCAAGCATTTTAAGCCGGCGAGTCTTTTATATGTCACAAGGTCTTGCAGACCTTACAACTCAAGGTTTCGACCTCGACCAAGGTCAGTTAGTTGATCCTAACTAACAGAAGGAATTATCCTTGAATCAATAATTGTACATATACTGCGATGTTTAACCTTCAGATGTGCTTATAAGAAAATCAAGTTCAAATCATATTGTGCTTTAATTTTTCTACTCATACTCACGTAATATACATACCTACATATAGGTGTAACAAATATAATTACTGAAATTCCTGTTGTTAAGAGTTGCAGTTACTTCGTAACAGTATATACCATAAATAAAGCAGACTAATCTAGGATAGACGTCAGCGATAATATTTGTACGAGATTTTCGTTGTTCTTTTTATTTGTATAAAGCAAAAAAAACATTGACTCATCTTGTACAGAATCGTTTTTCCATTTAATAACAATTTATACGGTAATATGATATACGAAGGTTTGTTTTAATGCTTTCAGAATAGAAACAGGTCACCCTTTACAAAAGATGCCAGATGTAGACATTACAAAGGCAGTGAAATTAACGTAGAGCGGAGACAAAGGAAATTGCGCACTGCTCCTATAGGCGACTGTGTATAGCGAGATTATGTATTAACTGTATTTGAACAAATTTAATAAGAAAAAACCTACAACAACTGGTAATAATTTTACATTTTTCCTCTTAAATGCTTCTTCTTGCTTATAATTATCGCTAAAAATATACGCTTCGACCTTGGTGCCCCTTTTAGCTACTCGTATTAATTATATAAAGTACCCGTTGTACTCGAATGGATGCGAGTTCCGTCGACACGCAGACTAGCTCAAGGTTTCCAGATCGATTTTAGTTTTAGGACTTTGTCAAGTTGAAATTGAAACAAATTGCTAAGCGTATCTATGTACATTGTTCTTAACTATTCTTTCGACCGTTTTATGTTATTGTAACTTCAATACCAGTTTTGTTATCCTGTCATATTATACTAGTGTTATATTATACTCGTAGTAGTAGTTTTAAAACTACTGCATTTCGCTATCAAGTATTTGTAAATATACATCTATGATTTATGCCTAATATAATATTTTACCCATAGATTTTACTTTTACAAATGCTTTTATACCATTTAATAATTCTTTATTTCTCGGGCAAATGTTATTGCAGTCACTGTAAGGAATTTTAAATTGTAAGCCGTATATCTTTAACTATGTAACAGTTACGTTTACATGTATGTCACGTTCCTTCGTGCAATGGCTGATAGCGCCATTCCGTATGCGTCCATTGTTGTCGGCTATAATTCATATCGGTTCATATTTGCCAGCCCAATCAGTTTCTGTCCCGCCATTCAGCAATAAGTGACAATTAATGATCCTATATACACATATTCCAATGGGTATTATTCGTCATGTTGCATGACAGCATGTCGCTATAACTTTATGTGCAAATGTAAAAATCGACGTGTTTTCAGCATTTTATTACAATGGAAATTTTTGTGCTAACAGAATTTACATGGACATAAATTTATCTAAACAATGCGATTAAGGAGAACATTACGTCTCACTGTCAGAAGGGGAGCTCGTTCTCATCGGCAATTTGTCTGGTTCAGCGACCCTCTCTGGTAACAAGCCCCTGAGCTTAGAATCCACAAACTATTCATCTTTTGAAATTTACACATCGCATCGTTGCAAAAGCACTATAATGCTCGTGATGTGGGTATCCATTTATAAAGTACATACGACAACTAGAAAACTATTTATTCATGTATTCCTATTCAATGATAGAGCGTCGTCGTCTTTCCTTAGCTAGTGTAATACGAAGCAGTAATCCTTAATCGGGCTACTAGCTCACGCTCCGTGTGAAAGTAAATCAATCTCTCCAAAGTGTATAATAAAGTAGACTTTAATTTTCAATGTTAGCGATTGACTCGAGTGTTCCGGAATGGCGGAACTAATTTTATCAAGTTACTGAAATTGCGTCACTGAATTGGTGCTGTCAATTGCGATAAAGTTATTTTCAAACATTTATTAGGATAATGTCGTGCAGATTATTATTTGGCAAAGTTTATATTTTGAAAGGAATGTTTGGCAACTGTTAGCAATATATTGTTGACTTAAATTTTTTTACGACATTACGTTTCGGAAAAATCGACGAGTCATGGATTGTGGCTTGAATTATGAAAATATTTTAGCTGTGATGATTTACAATGCTTTCTGAGAAGCGGTAGCTAGGTTTGAATTGCTGTCAGCAGCACGTCATACAGATCTTTAAGAAATCAATTTAGAATTGGACGCCATTTCAGGATTGGAGCATTTTCTGCAAACCAGAAATAGCGAAAAATTGTCCCATACTGCAGATATATGTAGATCTAATAATAAATTTACATTGAAAAAAATCTGAAGAATTCCTAATTGTATTACAAATGTCAAGCCATTTAACGAAACTATACGATTAATATTATTCATGTTATATCCATATCATAAATATTCGTATTCATTATTTAATATTCATATCAATTCGTTCCCATACATTAACTTTCCAAATAAAAATGTATCATAACGTTATAATTGTATTGCAGCGTATAAATTATCCTTGTTCTGTATTACATGAACAGATAAACGCAAAGGAAGCCATCTCGCCTCGCAAATGCAATAACATTTCAGAGAAACCATCTCTGTTGGAAAAGCGCCAGAAACTGTACTTCCAACTTGTAGCTAATTCTAATAAATAATATTTAATAGTTGATGGGCGAAACGCATTTATATGTGATTATAAAAATATTAATATAGCTATAGTATTCAAATTTGTGAAGCGATAAATTGGAAATGGAACATGTCATAGGAGAGAGATTCATATTAAGAAATTGAATGGCGGTTCAGATTGTCGACGCGAGCTCCACGAGCGACTCACCGCGGGAATCGATTGAAACTTTTCCTATTACAGCGGAATTGGCTCGGGGCACACTTGTTTTTTTTTACAAATGTACATTCTACAATAGCGTAGAAACGTATTTACATTGAATACATTCAAAAGAACTCACTTCTAACGCCATCAATTTATTTTCACTAAGCCGAGAAGGCCGCGTTTCATATTTGAGTTTCTTTTAAATATGTACATTAATCACCGGCTATGTTAAAAAAGTTAATTCCGAAATCAGTGCTTTCAATCTCCAATCTATAACGAATACGCCGGCGTCAGTGGACTTGAGTGGAATAAATAAAAGTTTTTGTCCGATCCCAGTCGGTCCTCTCACAATGTAACGATGATTAATGACGGATATTTGCATTTTATTCCGTTATCACGGCTCGTACGATATGGACTTTCTTTCTTTGATTTTCCCTATATTTAGCCTATGTTTCAAAATATTTATGAGTAATTCGTCAATTTTGTTTAATAGTAAATTTCTATTGCCATGTATGTGCATAGCGAGTAATTATAATCTTATATTCTTATGTTACCAGTATGTAATTCAAATTAAACTCGAAAATCGCTAATGTTATGAAACATAGTAAGTAATATCTTACAAGTACAGAAATGGCGTCACTCATTCGATATTTAATCAAATGGTAGCGTTAAGAAATTTTCATGCATTCTGCATGTGCCTTACTTAAATGTTCGGTTGCTTTGTCTTCGTCACGCTGTCTAATATGTACATTGATGCCATAAATAATTGTTATCGTTTGAGGCCCTAATATACCGCCGTATTATTGACGCACAGTGTCAATATTATTACATTTACTTCCAAAGTTGTTGATTCGTTTTGAATAAGGAGAGAGAGAGTTTGTCGGGTAAGTGTAATCGGTAAAGTTTGTAACAACATCGGCCGACTTTCCACCTTTATCACAAGAGTTAGTTAATACGAGTTCCCGTGCAGCGGATACGGATATCGATCGAGACAAGTGCGGGATGCCGGGATTCGTCTGGCGCGCCCGCGTGTTCAACCCGGCCCACTCTCCCCCTTCGGGGGGCGGAGGTTCTGTTTCAACGTGCCACTCACTACTTACTTTGTTCTTGTTTTGTTTGAAGGTTAATATTCGTTTTGACCTGGTTGACAGCTAGTTTTATGTTTGATTTTGAAATTTGAACAAGTCTGACGTCGTAACTGGTTATCGCAAAGTTTGATTGAAATTATGTAGAGATTTCGACTTTCAATACGATACTTTTACACTTATTATAATTAGTAATAACTATCTAGAATCATGTAAAGATTTCGTAAAGTTATTTATCTCTTAAGCCTGCAATTACGACACACGGTTGTGAAACCTATGAAAATAATGAGCAATTGAGTGTCAGGAATCTACATAGTTTATCATAAGTGATTCATCATACAATTAACAGGGATGATATACCATAAATAATGTGTTATAAAAACGATGACCTTGCGTTGCGCGGAAGGTGCAATGTGTGTGACTGGGAGTGTGAAGTCTAATTAATTATGCAAGCCTGCGTCTGGTTGCCGGGCCGCGCCGCGCCGCTCGCCGCGGGCGGGGGCGGGGGCGCGGGGCGGCGGGGGACGCGCGGGGTGCTCCCCTCGTGGCTCCAGTTTGCGCCATTCTCCCGCGCCGGCACCACTACGCTCGGTTACTCGTCACTCCGAACGGTTTACGGAACGCATCCTACCTTTCACCGCACTAACGTCACAATGTCTCACGAAATTCGAATGTTCCGCGTGACATCGTGAAGTGATTTTGGTGATTTGTGGCCGGTGAGGTGAGGACCGCGCAGCAACGGACGCCGCCGGTACCGGTACATATTTTAAATGATTCATTGTTGTTCAACTACGCTCAGCATTAGCATTGGTCATTGACATTTACAATGTAGCACACCTGCAATGCTAATGTAGCCGCACTCTGTTTCAATCTACTCTGATACGATTACTTCCTTGTGATTTTTGCTTATTTAAGTTACGGCATACATAACTATGTAGTAATGTAGTGTGTATATATTATAATATCAATTCAATTGAATCTATCTGTTATCTTTATCTTTTAAACGTAATGTTCCGCTTAATTTCCCAGCGTGATAAGAGCTCGGGATTCTAATTAGCATATAATAGCGTGAACACGATGGTTCAACGCATATAGGCGTGTGATATATACAGTGATATATTATGCATGCGCGTGCAACTATCTAGGTGTCCCCAACGCATACAAAGTAGTTACTGATAACCACACCCCAATAGGAACGCTCTCTTCCTTTCTATCTGTTATAACATCGCCACCTTATTGCCCACATTCGGTTTAATCGACCGTTAATTTTGCCGGTATGAATATGATAATTCTCGATATAAAAACATATGTATTCTCCAAACTCGAGTCCGGAATTAGATCAGTTGCGCGCATCATTAGTGGACGCATGCACGCATAAAAGTCGGCCATATTGTTATTGTTATTACATCGCCTTGGAAGGAAACAGCTCGTTTGACTCGCTTCGATGTTTGCTTTTGTTCTTTTCTAACTTCTTTGTTGGTCGTTATTGTTCCTTTGTTCAGTATTATAAAGCGACCGCGGCCGAGGAGACGTTATTTATAAACATTCACTCCTTGATTGGAATCTTTTGTATGGTGCTATTTTCTTGATAATGGCTGAATCAAAAGTTATGAGCGGGTCTTTACATCAACACATGTGAAAAAGTTTGATCGAACCGAACGAATGCTGCTAATAATAATAATTTAACGTTCCCATAATCGCTGGGATGTGAGTTATTTCATCTCATTGTTGCACGGGCATGTAAAAATGTTTCCGTAAAAGGTAATCGCTCTAAATACAGAGATAAATAGTTGGGTAGACGCAACATCGCGGAGGCGGTCCACGCTCCGAGCGTCTACATCCCACGAACGCCCACCCGCTGCATGTTTAAGCTAAACGAATAAATCTCGTCTGACAAACTAACCTAACCACATATGAGCGCAAACTTTGAACACATAATTTTTCCGTTTAACATACATCAGTAAATACTCTTTTGTAGTCGAAATTATACAAAGTATACTCATTGTACTCATTGTTTAAATATTAAAGTTTCAATGAGAAAATAAGTCTACAATTCAATTACTTACTTAAACTGCTTATTTAAAACAAAGCCCGAGTCCAAATAACAAGCAAAGTGGATGCAAATTGTGGGGAGAAGCGGTGGTCACGGCATTGCTGCGTCCTGATTTAAGATAGCCGTCCGCTGCATTCCAAATGTTCCATTATATGATTATGGTAATTATTTATCTTGTTTTGATTTAATAAAACTTTACGGTCGACGTCATTCACGAAATTGTTGCATAACGATTTCACTTGCATACAAGACATATACCTATTGCTATTGCTATTTTTACATTTACTATAAACAACTCTTTTAACTGATAAATTCATTACATGTACGATAAACGACACACATGAAAAAATTTATGAGAACGCCAAATTATTTTACGACATTTGAAAGGAAATTTATGTGTTCTATTACGTTGTGTCGACCTACTTTTCAACAACGTCAACGTTCACGCAGATTAATTACCTAATCCCTCTCAGTCATGGCGACAGACGAGACGGTTCATAAAAGTGAATTGGAACGGATCCAAATTTAACGTCCGCTTTCATGTGTTTTAAGCGCTTCGGACATACATGCAAAGATAACAATCGCAATATTAATCGTAACCACCGTTACTGTATTGGGTTTATTGACAATTACATTGAGATAAATGGCGTTTATGTCGGAATACAGATACGATATTAAGGCGTACCGGTAACCGCATGTCTAATCGGAAAGCGTATGGATGTTGTACCTAATCTAGTTAAAAGGCGAGCCTGTAGCTTAGGGAGCGGACTAGGAATACCGGTTCTAGCGCAGGGGGGAGCAGGTCCGGGGTGGGGACCGGTCCGACGAGTCGTGTTGCACTCTTGCCCTCGGGCGCTACTCTCAGATTGAGATAAATACATTGTAGGGCTGCCGGATACACGAGATTTGCTTATATAATGCCATTTACATAACTCGGCGTCCGACACTTTAATATTGAATCATTATAATATTTGTTTATATTACCTTAAACATGTCATCACACGGGCTTGATGTGATATTTTGTATTGAAATCTTCCTTGAATAAGGTAAGTCATCAGCAAGATGTCCACGAGGCTGTAACGTTTTCTTTAATTTAGGACAAAGGAAGGTTGAGAACACGTATAATTTTCTATCCAGTAAATAGAATCAAAAGTTTATTGAGCTATTAAGAGACCCGGCAACCCTGTAGTACCGGGTTTTTTTTTTTTTTTTTTTTTATTTGGGAAAAAGGCTGAGCCCTGCGGCTCGAGG
>DWGJ01002934.1:0-14492 GCA_018246895.1 Aspitha aspitha aspitha | reverse complement strand
ACTTAGAATAAATCTGTAGAGAGGTCAATTCTGTCTGTCTGTATAACCGTTGTAGAAACAAAAACTATTCGACGGATTTTAACGAAACTTGGTACAATTATTTTTCAGTGTCCTGAGCTGGTTATAGTATACTTTTAATAACGCTACAATCTATAGGAGCAGAGCAGTGAAGGGAAATGTTGGGAAAACGAGAGAAGTTACTCCATATTTTAAGCTCCTACATCCATAAATAGTGGAGAAATACTGTTTTATTCCCATGCGAAGCCGGGGCGGACCGCTAGTAAATAATAATTAGTCACTGTTTTATTCCTCTGCTTAAAAGTAAATATCTCCAAAAAGGATTTTTTATCTGAGAATTTATGTCATCGTAGGGAACTGATTATACTATTTATAGGGTTTGTTTTGTACATGTTAAAATGTGAACACAATGACATGTTTATTTAAAACTTACAGCGCAAACTGAAGGCATTAGACGATAAAACTTGTAAACGAGCTTGTAACTTATAGCGCGCTTCAGAAACAAACACAGCTGAGGACTTATTCTACTAACAGTTTAATATACCTACATTACTTTTTATTTGGATCCTCACATGTCATTTTGTAAGAGATGTTTGATGGATCGAGTCAGAGGTTGAATCGTGAGATGGAAAGCTATCATACCCATGATATCATATGTAACCCAAAATATGAATGAGTGACACGATTTTAAAAAAAGTAACATTCTGTTATATTATATGAAAGATAAATTAAACCATATTTAACTTACAAAAAGGTACATAGGCATATAATTTATAAATATAGAACAAATATTAAATATACTGAATTTAAAACAGAGAAAGTATTCAGAAACGTCCTTAATCTGTTTAAAATAAAATATATTTAAATGAATTTAATTCGTATGTTTTAACTGGAAGGAGGATTACATTGAATGAAACTTGCTTAACCGTGAAAAAAAAACAAGAAGTAACTGTTTACTCACAACAGTAATGTCTTAATTTTAAACATGAACTGCAAATTAATTGTTAACAACGTTGTAAGGGTTTTAGTGGCGTTAGACCCTCATGTCGTAAACAAAGGGACCGAGATAGTACCGACACGTGTGGCTCTGCAAACATTACCACACATTGTGATAAAAAGTTCCTAAACATTTATTGCTGCTATTATCTTATCTAGTCGAATATCTTTGTACCAGCTTTGCGGACAAACATTTTCTTGAAACGAAAATATCATATCAAAATTAAAATATGGCAAAATTAGAAGAACCGCGATAATCGTTTTGCTGTTCTCTTTACAAGATGAGATAGTGTAATAAAGTAAAAAAGGTATAAAATCAAAGTATACCTATATATAAAAATAAAAATAAAAAACATAACAGAGATATAAAATGAAAAATAATGACCAAAAATACACTAATTTCATTGATTAATTATTTTTTGCATGAGAGTGTTCGGTATTCAAATGTTGCGGATTAGTCTGGTTCATGTACCATTAACGTCTTTATGATTTAATAACAGATGTTAATGGTACAAATATGATGTAAACGGCTGTATAACGTAAGTGCAACTGAGTATTTAGTATTATAGCCCATTTTCAAGAGGTTTTCTAGTAATTTCGAAAATGGATACGCGATTGGCGTCACTTTTATAAGTAATATCATTTGTTTCCGGTCGTAGATACGATGCACGCCAGCCGGCTTTTTTGCAAAAATAATAAGTTGAAAGCGAAAGACTGGAAAGTTTCACACTTCAATTAGATTGAATCGATGACAATCGCTAGGCGGGAAAGGTGGAAGTGATGGGAAAGATAAACATAATATGTAATCTTGGAGAACGTGCAGTAGCTAATTGAATAACGATAATTAAACAAAATTATTGGGTCGTAGTAGTGCTTTGAGTACCTATATTTTTCATCTATGTTTTTTCGGTATGTCTTTTTGTGAATAGTAGGTACATAGGTACGTGTTGCATTTGTTTTTCTGTTATTCGAATATAATTTACTGAATAAAAACCTTTTTTGTATTCGAAATACGCATTTCGGAATTTACGGTACGTGTTACGTTGTAGATAGTAAAACCATGTAGAATATTTTTTAAAATTACTATTATGTAAATGACTATTAAAATTAATTTACAAAACATTTTTAGGTTCTTATTTGTGGTTAACTATGTATAGATAACATTGATAATGAGATAACATTGATAATCAGAATTTTAGCTTATAGAGCAATTTCAATTTACCATAGAATTTTGTTTATTACAGTATATAATACTAATATAATACATACCAAGAAATTTATATAATTACAAGTTAGGTTTTGTAAATGTCACAACACAAATAAAAGAAAGCGACATCTATGTAAAATAAATGCAATGATATAAATCATTATGGTATAGTGTACACTTTAGCTATTCGTTTCTTAGTCTATTTCTAGATGGCGCTGTATCTCTTTTGCTTCATACTCTCACAGATGGCGCTTATCGCATAATTTTTTATTATTAAAAAAACATTTTTACAAACCTTGGTTTGTATTAACTAAATACATAAATAAAAATTTTACTGCAAGAGCTAAAGCGATCCCATTATTTACTACCTACTTTAGGGTTACAAGATGCAATATTTTATACCATTAATAATCTTTTTCGTCATTTAAGTACTCTGTAGTAATTTAATAGACAATTGTAACTTCGTCAATGTTTTTCTTAAAACGCTTGTCGATAAAAATTTCAATCACCCAACCAGACCGTTCTCTGACTTTGCCAAGTTTGTTCCTGCTTATACGGTGGCAACAAGGTTTGCAGATCGTAATCTTAGTTCTGAACCAGATAGGTATGACAAATTATTTTTCTAAAGGACATGCTTAAAGCACTTTATAAACAATTCGTTAAGTAATCCATAATGAAACGAACATAATATTTTTAAATCTTTATTTTAAACATATTTATTTCAATATAAATTGATATGTACAATAAAATCAATAATTATATAAGCAATTTTTCTTTATAGTAACTTCGAAGTTCTATTTTAACTACAACAGTTTATAAGTCTCTCTATGAAGTCTACTTTCAAACAAAACACTTCAGATACATAATGAGTCATATACTGGATAGTACTAACATATAATTCTAATACTATACCTATTTTTTCAATACACCTTCATTAACATAATGATACGAAAGGCTTATTTCTTGTTGAATTTCAACGCTTTAACTACGTACGAAACTTTAAAATGCGATCATGGCTACTGTTGTTTTCCTTTAGTAATCCATTTAAGGAGTGCAGTGTATGTCATTTATCAACATGGATAGTTAGTAAACCTATATTCACGAAAGCAATGCTTTTCCGTGATATATAAAATCACAATAATTATTTTTCATTTGTGAACGTTCATTCCCACGTTTTATGAGATTCTTTATTATTTAAATACACTATATAAGAGCGCTACTTGTACCAAAATGTATTTATTTAACATTTTATTACATTATATTACTGTTGTGCAATAAAGATTATTTTTATCCAAATTTAATCAGACTTTATATTGGTATTAGGCTTCAGTTACTGAATATTTTAATGACGCGTACTATTCAAAAATATTTTTCTTACATAAAATATACGTTTCACGATTAATTTAGTGTTTCAGCAAATTTTCATTCATTTTACTTCTGGTATTTATAAAAGATTACCGATACGATATATTATGTATGAAAAAATATTTTGTTTAAAGTCATATAAGACATAGTATCTGTTATAAAGATACAGCGTGTTTGAATAATGTAAAATTTTATATGCATTTCAATTTTAAGATGAGATAGCCCACTACATTTCTGTCGGTTAAACTGGATTCTAGGCGGATTCTGTAGATATTGTACATTGCGGTAAAATTTCTCCGGGTGCGAAAATAAATCCCTCTATAAAAGAACCCTACACCTATCACAGCGTCCAATCAGATCATTAGCAAAAACTTACAATTCTAAGACAGTTAATTTCACATAACATTCTAATCGTTCATCTTATTGCACGAATAATTTAAATTGAAAATGTAATTTTATTACCATAAACGTTAGTCAAACTATAGTCTAAATTTATATTACACAACGTTCTAAAGACAAAATGTCCACACAACAATCTAAATACATTTATCAAATTATGCACTAAATGTTATTCATGTTTTGTGTTTGTCTAATTTAAGAGTGATTGCAGTGGTGTACGTGCGCATTTAAGTTAACATTTAACTTTATACATTTTCCCAAAGGCGATTCATTTTGAGTAATGTATCAATATAGAGCTTACATAATGGCGTAATACCAATCAGGTTCAACAGTTTCACTATTATTTTATTTAATTTGGTACGTTCAATCTACCTATGGTCTAATATACTTACATATGTCCGTTAAGACATATCGCTTGCATATCCAATATGACTAACCTGTGCAATAAACATGTAATGTTATAATAATAAATCTGCCAATAAAACAATGGGTTTTAAACAAAATATGAAACGTTGTAATGAATTGAATTATGTACAATTTATATGTAGTTCATACGAAAACGACGTCATTATCTATAATCTACGTACTAAGTATTCTAAGCAGTGTTGATGTAAAAGTGCTACGTTGACAATGTAAATTCGCTGCGACAGACCCAACATAACATTATACTTAGTATGAATAGCCTATATCGCTATTTCAATAGAACAATGTTTGCATTTTGTATCGAATTCAATCGAATAGAATCGAAACAAGTTTTATGGTCTAAAATTCGACAAATAATGTTATGGTTTACATAGTTACGTCATTGTTCTTTTGCTTTAGCGATTCGACTAGTTACTTATGTACAAGGTTATATATGCAAGTAACTTAATTAAGATACATCTTTGGGATAGTAATTACTAGATATCCACTAAGTTTGAGCTTTACTAAAAAGAAAGTAAAAAGATAAGGTCAGGTACAAGATTCCAATTGATTATAAAAATGGTGTGTAAGGAAAAATTGCGAAATATTTGTATCACTGAAAACAATGTATAAATTAAGTACATAATATCCTCCAAAAATTTTTATTGCAATAAAACAGACTCAAATTCTAAAACCCCCAATTAAATATTACAATCAATAACTTTAAAAGCACAAATAAATGAAATATGTATAGGTATGTAAACTTATATGTATAGTAGGTAGGTAAACTTATGAATAAATGTCTACAATTTTTAAAGTGAAATGTGTTAGTGCCAGATAAGGAACAGTAAGTTAATTAAAATTAAATAAATGGCACGTTTTATATGAAGGGATGAGTTTTTAGTGTTTCCTATATATTTGGCATTTATTTTAGCTTACTATATAAAACAACATAGTATTAATTAAAATACTTACCTGCTCGTGTACTATTGAAATTCTACATTTACGTTACGTTTTCGTTAATAAATAATATAACATTGTGTTACTAATATAAGATTTTAAACAGGGTAATATATATTTTGAATGCATGATAAAAGTGATAATATATTAAAACAAAATGAATCATACTAAGATCGTTGAAAAGGGAGAAGCTTTGCTTAGAAAAAAAATTACCTATGTAAGTATTAAAGTACAAATAACGTTTCATCGCTATTTTATTAATAGATTAATAAATTTATAAACCATTATTTCTGTGTTGCTGACACAAGCAGTGCATTTCTATTGCGAAGATCATGTCAGTATTTCACAAATAATTCAATTGTTATGATAATTCAGACGTTGAATGTAATTTTACAGAATACGTGTATTTTACGTATGCAGACGTAATTCCCCGCAGGAAAATTGGTGTACATAAATCAAAACTCACGTACACATGTTTTCATGATTGTACAACAATTGTGGGATTTCTTTTGAACGTTGTTCAAGTCATCAACGATCACAACATAAATAAATAGTCATGTAATACATATGCGCCAATATTTTATAAAATATTGTATTTTTTATAATGATCACAACTTTGTTATGTAAAATATGACGCAAATATTTTATAAAATATAGTATTTTTAAAAACATCATAAAGAACTGTTGATGAAAATAAATAATAAGTGTGTTGAATGAATATGCTCCTCACGTATTTACAATCAATCGTTCATTCGTCGTCGTTGAGTAGATCTGTGCAGGATTTGGCTTTGGTTGATCTGGAAAAGGTACAATGAAAATATGTTATACATTGTGCAAATTTTTTACGAAGCTTACTTACGAAGCTTACGAGTATAAATACCTAGTTAAAATATCGGTGAAATACATAAAGATAATAGTAATATGTATTACGGTTACGAGGCTACGTATATTATGCCAGTTACCTGATTGTTTCTTGGCGCCATAAAATATTAACTTTGGTAGTGCCTCTGTATGTTAACTTTGGTAGTGCCTCTGTGTCCAAACCTTGGACCTAACCATTACATTAAATATTAAACAGAACATATATAAATATAATTATACTCACTGTGCATTCTTAACTCTCCGGCAGATCCTCAGCTCGATGGGTCCGCTGCGTACCGCCTTGAACAGCGCCAGAGCTTCCACATGAGCTAATTCATGGCAAGCTTGCCCATTCACCGCCAGCACCTCGTCTCCTGGAATTTATTCACATCAATTTTATCGATACTAAAATTATAACCGTGGGGCACAGCTACTCAGTAAATATATATAAAAACGCTGACTATTCCAGATAAGTGTTTCAGCTTTCAATGTCATAAATAGAAAAGTAAAAATTTACATGTTTTTAACATATTTATGAAGAAACTTATATGGGAATACGTGATATTTCCGATGTATTTGATATACAAATCAAAAAGCTATATGAAAAATAATTAGTTACCGAGATACTCATTAGGTGTACAATTTTTATTTTGGTACTTTCTTAATCAACGATAACTTTAAGTAGGTAATTTAACCTAGACAGTAAATATTTCAGCTAAAATTAATAAAGTTTTATAAATATAAATATTTCGATATGTGAAAAATTATTCATGCACTGAACACAAAAGTTACATTTGAAGTAATCTTCAAACAAGCAATTTATTTAAACGCGGTACAATTTTCTGTACATTGTATCAGTCGTCACGAACCAGCACTTATAACTTCCGAGCCTTATCACATAACATTCCAAATGAATACTGTTTATTTTGAAACTTATTTTAATATATCTATTTAATTTACTTACCAGCTTTAAGTCTTCCGTCGTCAACGGCCTGCCCTTGTGGCAGGATGCTCTTTATGAAAATACCAAGGGGTCCACGAGGAGAATCACGTCCTCCCACAATGGTGAACCCGAGAGGTTTTTTCCCTTGGCCCTTTTCAAACGTAATTGTATGGTACGTGTGTGTGGGCGCTCTTGGTCTTCGGGGAAGTGTACAGAAATTCGCCGTTGGAGCTTGCATATCACTTTCACTGTCATGTTTGTCCGTTGTTCTGTCTCCAGCAGCATCCGGAACGTCCACATCCACTATATCACCCGCGCAGCTGAGCGAGAGCCCATCTTTATTCGCGCCACCGTAACTGACTACCTGCCGGCGCAGTAGCTTGTTATTCATACTGCTATAGGTCGCGTTCTGACCTTTCAGGAAATGCGAGTGCGCGTTCGTTGCGCTGTCACTCGGCTCGTCCGCTGCCGATAGCGCGCCGCGATTACATGCGGATTCGTCCTGTGACTGACGACGGTCTACTCTGACGTCATATTTATCGACACGTTTCTCCTTGCCTAATATTATTGCGTTTTCGTAATCAACCGAGCTTTCTCTCATTAGTATAGGGTTTCTTTGCGGTGGTATCCGTTGTCTCACTTCCACAGAAGTCCTCTCGCGTTGTCTACAAATAACGATGTCTATTTCGGATGCTCCAGATCTTAGAGCTTCTTTCGCTTCTGCCATTGTAAGGTCACGTAAACGTCGACCATTGACATTCAGTAATTCATCACCAATTCGCAATGTCCCTTCTCTGAAAGTGAAGTTTTTTTTTATTTTTAACAATAATTGTAACAAATATGGAGTAAAAATAATTTAAGAAATATAATATTTATTTACTTACTTTGCTGCTAAGCCGCCAGGCACAACATGGGCTACTAAATATCCCACGTGCCCTTCGTCAGACAGTTTAGTTTTAGCGATAAAAATTCCCAACTCGTCAGATGGGTTTCTTCTCATTATCCTTACAACCTTAAACTCAGATTGGGTCTTATCAGAACTGTTACCCTTCTGAGGTTTTCGGCAGGGTGGAATTGGTGGGATTCCAGCATCTCCTTGACTAGCATCTCTTTGACGCATTTTTTGCTTTTCTGTAAGTTGGAGGTATTGTGGTTCAGCATGTTCAATATTTTTTGGAATTCGCCTTAATATTTCTTTTCGATCTAAAGACAAAGCCCTTTGATTATGTCGTGGTCGTGGCTTAGGGCAGTCAGTCCTTTCTCTGCTTCTTCTACTAGACATTCTACCTTTTACATATGTTTGATCTCCAGATACGCTTCTGCCGTGACATGCATTTTGAGAATGTGTGTGAGAAGCAGAGCTTTCACAACGTGAAGATATTCTGTCACTATCAAATAAAGATGAAGCTGCAGACTCGTTAACAAGTATACCTGAATCTGCATCTTCACAGTCATGTATTAAAATATTTTCATCATCACCAGATACTTGATATACATCATCGTGAAAAACTGAATGACTTTTTTGAAATTCATCTAAGCCGGGTAGAGCGCCGTAAGAGAAACTTCTTAGTTTTGCTTTAACTCCACCCCTTTTTTTTCGACTTTTAGTGACTGTAGGTTTTGTGAGGGTATCATTACTGTCTTCATCGTCGCCAGTTTGTCTATAAAGCTTGGATAAAAATTTATTTGTAGATGACTTTAAATATCTATCTGACATTGCTCTAAGTTTAGCCGATAGACAGGAACTAGGACCAATAGTATCTTTATCGTCTTTAACCTTATATTTATCAGTCTTCTTGTCGGGCTTCATTGCTATTGGAGTGTCATCATATGGTTCATAATCGTCATTAAAAATTTGGTCACTCGACTTAGAGAGATTCGCACTTGCTTTTGGTATAGCATGATATCGGTCGCATTCGGAACCAGAGCTGTAGCATCGGGCTCCTCTGTTAGTAAATGATTTACCCTCCCTCCAATTACACTCTACAGGACTAGAGACATTTTTGGCAAAAAATACATCGTCTTCATAATTTGGCATTTTAACCCAAGGGTTATGATTTTCAAATTCCACATGCGCATCAGGATAGTTACCAGAATAACGACAGTGACCAATTTCCTCCGTGTGACCAAAACCGCTGCAGTCACTGCCTGATGTGGACGCTGCGTCGTTATCGTGGCGCAAAGGACCATTAGATTTAAAGCACGATAATTTTGTGTTTTTCACTTTGTCAAGTAATGGATTCCTCTTCTCTCTGTAAACCATATATTCCTTTTCCAAAGAGCCCCCGCGATTTTTACGGCAAGTACCGTAACCTTCTTGAGGTGATGTGTTTGACGAATTTTGTAACGATATTCGTCGAGTTACTGGAGTTTCACCACCTCGATGAGGTGGATGAGGCGATTTTTCAATAATTATTATTTGGTCGCTCAAGTTATAAAAGTTTGTTTCCACTGAGCTGCTACTACTTTTTCGATGAGGAAAGCGCACCGGAGACATATCTGTAAAGAAAAAGGCTCAGATGAACATTCAGACTGTATAAAAGGAAAAAATCCTGTCATAAAATATTTCTCAACTGAAGACTGAAATATCAGAACTTTAAAAGTTTACTCGCTTTAAAACCCTAACACTATAATCAGAAGTTTCACAACAATATTTATAAAAAAAATTGCTAGGTATCACATATTTACGTACCGAAGAAGTAACAGTTTTTATTCAGTTAACAGGTTAAAAAATACATACCAATTCTAGACCTTCTGGAGGAGCGCGGTTCCGTTTCCGGCGATACGGCGAGCAGCCGCGGCGGCTCTCCCTTCCTGAACCACCGCATTTTGTCTCAATTACACCATTTCAGACGCTGAAACAATACAAAATGTAAAATCACATTCTACATCACATTAGAGTATTACGTTGTACAAAGCACTAGTTTTAGGAAAGACCATCGCCTGTTTATATAGCTTACATTGGTCCATTTAACAGATGAAGAGTCTTTAACAAGTTCTATAATAAAATTGGCAATATCAATTTTATCTCCATTTTGGCGAAATACGAGTAGCAGTTAACAGGCAACACCTATGTATATATATATATGAACATTAATTCAAGTAATTGTAAAATTATAAAACATATTTATATTTCTTACTGTTAATAAATAATCTAATAAAGTCGATGCTATTAATGTAACTGTGATTGCAATTAAGCAGAATATGTCATTATGGTCTTGCTTAGAAAATTTAAATTTATTGCTTACAAATGCATTTGTGTAGATATTACAATGTGTTACTACATACATATTAGAAATTGCAACCAACACGAATGGCACTTTTATTATCAACTACGTATCCAGAATTGCCAGGAACCTAAAACTTAAAATTGTTTCATTTATCGTAACAAATGTGCTGTATACGTTATTACAATCAAAATAAGATTTATAATTGAACAAAAACGTGCTGTACCACCAAGTGAGAACTAAAGAAGCTCCATTTAAGAATGCTGTCGTAAGAATCGAGACTAAACTCGATTATGTCACGTAATGGCATTTAACCTTGCATATTACAGCGGATCGTTGTGTAACTTCGACTTAACGTTTAGTAATCGATAAATATGCATCGATTCTGACATCATAGTTATCAGATAAGTAGTAAGTTTTATAAATGATCATCAATATGTCGAAATTGATATCCGGGAAACAGACAGATTATTGACTTTTTTTAATTTTCTTTTTTAATTTATTAATAGAAGACTGTCGTTGAGCGACCATATCGTCCCGTAAGACATGACAAATAATACTAACAGAAAAAAATAATAATATAACAAACAAATTAAATTAACCTTTACAAAAAACCAAGTGGGCTAAGTCAACCAGCAGTTTAACGTCTTCTGATAATGGCAAAGCCAACATGCTGTTGACATAGCCCACTTGGTTCGATCTGACACTGCCAAAACAGGACAATCTCAACGATTGATTCCGGACACATTTTCTAATTAATCTATTACCCTTAAATTCATAAATTACCCTTCGAACGAGCCCGACATGAAAGGGCCTTCCATCTTCTATATTGTTACTGATTGCTGTGTAAGCACCGCGTGTCCTGTTCAAGAAACTTCAGTTTTCTGACCCGAATGAGCCGTTTTCGTGACCGCCAATATTTACTGAACCCATTGAGAAACGTACGCTCGAACTTGCCCGATTTCTATATCTTTCATTCTTTCATCGTACAGGCGACAATCTTCCCTCCACTGATTCAATCCCATTCCGTGCGACGTATAGAATTGTGACCTGGGAAGCGCCTTTCACCTCGCTTCGAACAAAATGTTCGAATTTATTCGGATGACGTCACGCTCGCTGAGTACTATACGATAAGACATTTTTATTAGTGACAAAACAAAAATATTGTACACTATGGGAATGTGAGCGTGATTTTTAAAAATTAGGCTTCCGTTTGTGTCAAGCTCGTCTGCTGTTAAGGTAACCTATATAGCACGCTGGCTTTTATATGCCTAAACATATTTGTTTTGATTTATCTCAAGTCATACTTATTGAAAAATACATTGGACTGGATTTTTTTAAATGAGTCTAGGCTCTGTAAGCATTTGGTGATTTGCAACAGCCGGATAGTCACCAACGCATTGTGATTTTTATCTACCTTGATCATATCAGCGACAGCCCATTTCTTAGTATGTGACGATTGTTTTTGTTCATGGTAACTTTCTAATTTCAAATCTCATCGGAAAGTTCGCCAACAAAACCGAAGTTTCCAATCACTTCGACGCAGGTGGTCTTAAAATGTAGCTATAGGTGTGTATGTAGTAACTGTAACCCAAGAACGTTGAGTACAAATGTTTTATACGGGTCTCGTAGTATCGGGAATCGACTATAACTTCAAGATTGAACTAAGGAAAAGTGGCAAGAGATAACCACTGACTATAAATAATCAATAACATTTTGTCTTCATTAATAATTAGGTTGCTTAAAACCTTTCGACATGTAAATGAAGCGACAAAGTACGTTTTTACAAGCTTTTTATTAACTTGGTATGTATGTATGTATGTTTGTCCGTGCGGGAACATTGCGACCGAATTTTAGACCAGTTATCTTCAACCGATTGAGCTGAAATTTGGTATACACGCTTATTCTGGATGACAATGCATGCTTAGCTATGTGAAGTCATTCTAATTTCAATATGGCGGATTATGCAAGATGGCGGACTTGTTATTTTTTTCTGCACTACCACAGTATGGGTATCAATCGAAAGGGCTAGCTGAGGAGAATACTAAAACTTTTTTCTTTGTAAGGAATTTTATTAAAAACTTGTTTTTAAAAAAGTTTTTTTAAATTAACTTATTATTGTCATAAATGAAACAACATTATTGGCACGTGTAATTAACAGACATCATGAATATATTCACGTGACGCAGAGTCGTATTAAACTTGCCGCTCATTAACAGTCATTCATTTTATAATGAGTTTCTTTATGAACAACTTTTTTAAATAGTCGATTTATGAATAATATCTTCTGAAATTGTTTTAATTAAGCTGTGCGTAACAAAAAATATATATACGAGACATTATTAAAGAACAATCTAGCAACTCGACAAAGACCAGAACTCTGCAGACGGGAACATCAAACAAATACTTTCGCAAATTGCCTTTGTGTCGAGGAAATTTGATTTCTCCGGGAAACTAAATAAATCCACGAAAATAGTGGGAATGATGAAATTGTTTCTGTGGAGGTCGCGTCATTGAACTACGAGGTTCGCTGCTCTGCTTATTTATTTTAAATCCCTATCTTCTATGTTGATATTAAACTTTAATGGATAAATTAAATCCAACTCTGAAAACAGACTTTCATGTAGACTTTTATCGTAGTTTAAATTCATAGTGTATTAATATTTCTAACCGGGCCATAATTATCTTTTTGCTTGTAATATTTATTTGTTTTCAATGTTTTGGTTGATTAATTTTTACAATTCTAAATTACGCTACAAACTACTAAATACTACTTCTCACTATTAGCATTTTAATTTTATTATTACTATTAGCGTTAGCTATATTTTGTTCTCGTCTCGAACAATATGTATATACCTATGTACTCGTACATACATACTAACATATACCTACTTATATATACTTTTCAGCATTATTCTTTATTTCTTTTATCACAAAGCAACTGAAGTTTTCTTTTTTTACCAACTACACGTCCATCCTAGTCTCGTCGTGGTCTACTCGTACATACTTCCTTTGTACGTCAGTGCAATGAGGTAAACACGTTTGTGATTAAATTCCTTTCCGGGCGGTGGTTTCGCTGAGCGCTAATCACTTTGTCTGGGAATGCATATGTTTGGTCTTGTTGCATATTGTTTTTTTAATGTAAGCTGTTAGCTTAAAATTATTTTACAAGATCAGTATAAAAACACTCTGGTGACTGTTCGCTTAATTATCGAGAGCTAGACACTTGGTTAGTCAATTCCTTTTATGATGTACATAAACGGATGAGATTTTAAAATCCTAGGTCTTCTGAACGACCTGAAGTTTTCCAGACCGGACCGGGATTCCACTGTCTTCGGCAAACAATCCACTCAACTATAGGTTAATTCAATAAATCTGTTTAGAAAATATCGGTATTACGTGATGCTTTAAAAACCTTTTTTTTCTAATTTTAAATTTTATTTTAGAGACAATTAAAATCAACATTAATAATGTAGGCACAATCTTACGATTATAATAAATACAGAAAAAGTAATAAAACATTAAAATCGCCCGAAACTCTAACCAATTACACAATTTTCATTCGTTGCTGACACAATGTGATAATTACAAGAATAATTACTAGTTAGTAGCTAACGAGCGTCGGAATTACGAATTGCGATGTAATTATAAAGAATTCGCGTCGCGCAAATGACGTAAATTATTGCGTAGATATGATAAATTATGGGAACGATCTAGAAGGACGTGGAGTCTCATCACACGCGAATGAGCGCAAAATATCGTCTCAGTATTGACTTATACTATCTTTTGTTTATGAAGGAAGCAAACAGTACGAGCACTTTTTCTTATATTAGTCGGAAATTAAAGTCGACCAACATCTTTTGGGTATAGGAACATTCATAGTTTCAATGAGTCAAGTCTCAGAAATTTAAATTGAGCTAGTATTGTATTGAATGGATGGTACGTATGTGATCAAGCTGAAGCGGTATATACCTAAAGATGTCATTTACATATCAGAAGGAAATTATAATTATCTTTCGATACATTACGTATTATTGATATACATATCGTCACGCCAGGTCCCTTGCGGGGTAGGCAGAAAGCAGCGAGTGCCAAATATCCCTGTCCTTACAAA
>DWGJ01002933.1:0-14493 GCA_018246895.1 Aspitha aspitha aspitha | reverse complement strand
AAAACGACATTTTTGCGAGCCATTATTCCGGTTTTGCCGTTATGAATGTGAGTCTTACTGAGTATGAAATAAGGAATTTTTTGGGATTTATTTGTGTTATAAACTGGTATTTTCAAAATTTTGAGTTGTGCGAGTATTCATGAAAAGCAGCGATTTGTAAGTTTATTTTACTTCAGATATGTTATACATTATGAATATTGCATGCATTTTTTATCAACTATTTTATCAACTATATGAAATCTGAAAAAGAGCTAAAAAACGTGGATCTAGTTAGAATGAAGACCAGGAAAGACGAAGAGACCGCAGTGACGGTGCAGTGGCGACCCTTGCAGTACTGTTCCGTTTAGTCTGTGGCTCGGGGGCGCGCCACGGTCCAAACATCGAGGTTTTTTCTATAAATAAACATCCAGCGTCTTATATTGGAATTGAGTGGAATCTTGGACAATATTGGGAGATTATCTTCGGATCGTTATTTCAGTTCTGTTGATCCCGTGAGCCTCGTTGATTTCTTTATGTGCAATATGTTATCGAAATGGACTGGTAGCTACTGCGAGATGATACATTTATTTCACTCGAATAAAAAAAGATGGTTATACCCTTATACTAGCGCTTATGTAGTCGAGGACCGAAAGCTTTTATTTTCGGGGATTCATCTCTTAATGTCGCCTCGGTCACGAGACTGTTTCCAAATTGACATGCCTCAGCACGTATCCAAATCCGGATGGGATAAGGCCGGTTCAAAAGCGGCGAAAAAATCCCGCGCGGCTCGTGGCCGGCTTCCAAGTTTATTTGGGAACACAAACCGTTCTCGTGTTTTCCCGAAACGCACAAACCGTTTACAGTCGATTATCATAACATGGTTATATCGACACGTCCGGCTAAATCCATAGCCTGACCATAAACTGTACTTTACGACGTGCACATTCCATTGCCGCTTGACGATCCGTGGACGTGGGTATAATTTATAATGAGCGCGAATTGTACATTAAGCACATTAGTAGCAGCCGTTGCATTAATGTGTTCACGTCACAATATTATGCTACGGTTTCCGTTTTGTTTTCGTACAATTTTCAGAATTTTCTTAGAAAATGATACGCACCAAACCCCAATGTAAACATCTGTTGTAAACATTAACCTCGCGAACAAAACAGTGCAGGTGTTTAATTTGTTTGGCTCTCGAATACTTACAATCCAAATATTTTCATAAATCGCGGAGAGTGAGAAGAAAATTTCCGTACGTGAGGTAAAAATGAACAAATCAAATATGAACTTCCGATCGAGCGTCCGTTTAGCAGAATTAAACCTACTGGCATAGCTACAGGTAGGTACAGTAATGATGATAACTCAGTTTCCTGATTCACATCTCTGGATTTACTAAAAGGTGTCTGATGTAATTTCACCTAAACGTAAAGCGACATGATCGCGGCCGAGACGTCCTGCGGCGTGCTGGCTCGCACCTACTTACCTTGATTCCCACCGCGCACAAATATTGTGTAATCAATTCGAGTATCTGTTCTATCTTTAAATATAAAGTTACCTACATAAGTAACTTTAGAGAATATATTATATCTATAGGTTTGTCCCATTACTAAAGCAGACGTTTTGCATATCATAATTTACGATCAGCCGGCCATATGTACTTTGTCCTAAATTATAATTTTATCTATTACATTACTCCGACAGTACATTTAAGTGTCAATAAATAGATATCGTTTCAAAAGCTAAACGTTGTGCCAGTATAAAGTTGCATCAAACGTAATGCGGCTGCACTCGCGTGACCTCGCCGACGTCAGTGCGTCGTGCGCTGTCTGCATCGGTACATTCCGGAATCTCAGTATTAATGCTATTCGCATCGTCTTTTGCATTACATGCATAAAAATAGCAATAGAATTGTTGTCGAAAATAGAAAAGAAAGGCCCGGCATCCTTATACTGGTACGTCCGATTAGATGCCGTTTCAACCTTGGAGGTTATTACTCTGATAGATGAAGATAAAAGCGGCGTGCCTAGCCTTCGGAAACATTAACTAAGAAATAATCAACAGCAATATTAGTTGAATGCAGCTACTGTCACGTAGCCCTGTAGTACGTATTGACTATTTTGTAATTGATCTCTATTGCAACTCCTCACAACGCATTAACGTCTAATGGGCGATTCACTAACGTTCCGTTGACGTGAAATCTAGTTTAACCACGTCATCACATGCCACGATTGCTCGTTGTACTGTTGGTGCCGCGTCATCCCGTCGAGTGGTGGGATTGAAAGTAACGCACCAGTATTGTAATTTCATGTTGTACTATCCAGATGGACCGTTACACATTCATACTTGAATTCATTATCCTTAAAGTTTTTCTGTTTACACCTTCGTAAACATATTTTCTCATTTCAGTAATAATTAAAATATGCGTTAACGTTACCAAATTTAGACTAATCCAGTATACGAACTCTATGTAAGTATAAGATTTCGTAGTTGGACACGAATTCCGCAACGGTGTCCGGGGTCTGACAGGGCCGCGGCGCCTGCAATCAACGCGCGGCTATCTCCGGCGGCCCGGGGGAAATCAACACCGATAAACTACTTAGTAAAAACAATATTTTGGATCGGAAAATGATACAGAGTGATACGGAGCTACAATTAGTTTATATTCAAAAGATCTATAACAAACGCCCATAACGTCCAATTCGATTACAAAGCCGCACTGAACCCGGCTATTGTGTGGCGCTCTTTATGAAGAAATACATGAGCAATGTAAGCCGTATTGTGTCTCACAAATTAAACACGACCAGAGTTTGGCCTCCTCCAGAAGTATCATTAAGATAAGTAGACTAGGTGGGTTCGCAATATAATTTAATTTGCGTCAGGTAATGCTTGATAATACTTTCTAATTAATGTTCTTAAAATTATGAACACGATTATTATTTATGAAGAAAATAAAGTTCAAACTACGATTTTGCCGACGAAAAATTCCCGCTTACGTTCTTAAAACCCATCTGTCAACTGCCGTCGGCACGCGGAGGATTCCGGAATATTTTCGATCGCTAACTCGTTTCGTCGCTGAACTGTCGACTGTTTTATTTTCATAGTACGAAAATAACTGTATTTCTATCCCTGTAACAACTTTTTTCAACTATTCCATTTTTACCAGCCGTAGTATGTTTCGACATTGTTATAATTAGTAGAACCCCAAGTGGGCCAGCGAGCACCGGTCGTCGACTTACGTCGGGAACGCGCGATTCTTGCGTCTATAATTATATCCAGGTCGAAGTTAAAGTTTGCTCCACTTTGCCCCAATTCGCTATTTACAGCGATACATTCGCCTCTTCACCATATCCAGATCGAGATGTGATATTTTTGATCCTTGAACGAGACCAATTTGTTTATCGAGACTGTATATCAAATGAAAAGTCGCCGACAGCCAACGTGCGAGTCATAACCGACACGCCCGGGACCGCCCCAACCTGTCTCCGTTCCCACCTACAGCTGTGAGCCTCATATATGTAACTGTATGCAATTATTTATAAGCTTTGGGCAGATAAAAGGAAACGAGGGCCTCAAAACGACTCCTTATTATCTCTATTAAAAAATTGAGTTTCCTCAGATATAGAAATATAAGACCAGAGCTAGATTCAAAGAGATCTAGCTCTGATCAATAAAACTGAGCGAGTGCTAAATTTACTCGTTTAAATAAAGCTATTTCTAAAGCCAGTGCTTCTAATAATGCTCTTTTGTTTATTAAAATGTAGACGTCAGCGGAAAAACTTGCATCGAATGTTCTCCGCGGCCGCCATCACTGGCACATGGCTCACACGTTCTCATACTCAGTATATTGATTATTTAGGCATAAGTCAGCCAATTATTATGTCATATATATGTTTTGATATTGTCTTGATGAGCGTGGTGAGCCCTAATTGTTTTAAAGCATCTTATGAGATGCCGAGCGATACATTGACGACGGCTTGGAAACTAATCCGTTTCTTCTGTTAGGGATGCTGCAGCGCGTCCCGAAATCAAAGGACCACCCGCTTCCAAGCAAGCGCACATAAAATTGATTGAAAGTAGCTTTAAACGTAAGATGTATAAAAATCGAACTTGTCTATTAATAATGCGACCTCTGATCCATATTTTACACCCAATAGCTATTGTAAGAGCCCTATATAAACATTCCGGTTTTGTACAAACAGATGAAAAGTATGCTAGTCGCATGTACACGCGGTCGAGCCCGGAGCCCGGTACAATTACCGCTGCGATCGGCTTTGGGAATTTTAGTTTTTACGTTTTCACTTTAGCTTGATCTACGTGTAGTTGACTGCAATTAGATGGATGGATGGAGATTTTCATAACTTCTGGTGATTCTTCTTCTTCTTCTTCTGCTGGCGAACTTCTCACGATTACGTTCGGTTTGTGTCACTTGTTCGGACATCATGCAACAAACTCTCTTCATTATCCTCTAACGGTGATAACATTAGATTTCCCCCGCGACCGTCCGCGGCGCTACCAACAGATGGGTCAGCGCTAAGAACTACACATCATTTACTTGTCTATTGCCGACTATCCGTATTCTCTAACTTTGACGTAGTTGAAGACGAAAACCGAAGATTTTGTTACGGACTGTGATAATTCGACACATATTGCGAGCACGCTCGCAATGTCTAGTTCCCGATTATAGCTTTCGAAATAGACCGCTAAGAATAGCGTCATCGGGTCATCGCGGAAGTCAAGCCGAGTTAGGCAAATGGAGTATTTTGATAATTAACCATTGCTGGTACCCTTGCAGTAAGTTGGCGGATTACTATCACGTTGTCATTATAAGCGTTGTGGTATACGAGTCTTATGCAGAAAAGTCAAAACTACACGCGAATATTAAGGCTAAGACAGGTATCATGGACCTATTTTACGTCTTAATTAAAATACGAATGAACCAATTACAATAAATCGTATTAATGGAACCGTATTAACTTTTCAAAGATAACACGTAGTCGATGAATAATGAAGGCATTTCGAGCCCATCAGCGCTCCACAAACACATTTGCTTCGGAGGTAATTTACGACACTCCCGCGCCGCGTTTCGCCGACATCTTATTGGCGAAGCTTCTGTTCGGTCAAGAATTTTGTGGATAATGAAACATAAACCATTCGTAAAATGAAGAACATTGATTTATTGATTTGAAGTAACAAGATGTTTCGATGAGAACAAACGATTAAGTAAAAGTTGCAAGAGCCACTTTGAATTATTATACTATATAAGATTTTAATTTCCAAATAATACCGAAACACCGACAAGAACCGTTTCAAGCCTATTTATGATCAATAGAACCTTCTGTAACTAACTCTAACTCGGGCGGAGAATGACGAAACAATGAGAGATGTAAATGTGCGCTCCCTGAGTACTAATTATATTATACATTAATCAATATCATAAGGGTTTATTTCTTATTGCAATCATTAAGAGAGGCGCAGAAACAAGTGAGCATAATGACTTTATAACGGTAACTGCGCGAGAATAGATGGCTTTAAAAAAACCGCATCAAAATCCGTTGCGTAGTTTTAAAGATTTAAGCATACAGGGATATAGGGACAGATAAAGCGACTTTGTTTTATACTATGTAGTGATAATGATAGACAAAGACAAGTTTACACGTTATTAAACTGATCTCCAAACAGTAACTGCGGCTACGAATTCCGCGGATGTTTATTGATTCTATAAAAATAGAAAAATGGCGCTGAATAACGTGCGGTGACGGTGAAGGACGCCATTCATAATTAACGGAATGGAATCCGTGCGGCGCTCCCGCCCCGCGGAGCGTTGGGTCACTGATCACTGCCGTAGATGTAGCGCGGTAAGGCATGAACACTGGTGATTCGCAACTTGTTAAATGTAGCTCACGAGGTCGTCGAGAGGACGGACGTAAAAGTGAGAGTGGCATGGAGCCGCTGCGAGGCTTAGTCAGTAGCGGACGCGATGACGTCATGGGCCTGGCTGTTACATTGATAGTACACGCAAATTATTTGGCAGAAACGTCCACCTACTTTTGTTCTAAAAATATATATATTACATTAACTCGAAGTCCATATTATTATAAAAAAACAATATTCACTATATTGTTTTTTGTTTCCTCTCTATTGTTCTATTATATTTTTACAGTATGCTGCCTTGTTTAGTATTCTCAGGCCGGACAAAGAGAATTTAGCAGATGCGTATTACCCGAATGGTGAACATGTTGGTATATTTTGGTCTCTCATCTCGGGGGACTCAAGATTACTTATCCTGGCACGGATCTTTGTCTTTACAAAACAATATCCAATTTCTAAAATAAAATATTAATGACTATGACGGTGAAGGCATCACAAGGATCACAAGGAAGCCTACACGCCTTGTACTCGTGCACGGTACAGAAAACCCACGCTTGACTTTAGAACGTTGAAAAGTTAATGATGATTCAATCAATACTCGTAGGAGTGATAAAAGATATATTACGTGATTGTAAACTAAAAACCTTTTCGCCAATTATCGAGATTATATATTTATTTTTTTATTTATCTGCACATAGAAAGAATTTTGTAGTGCAAGTTAAGGGTCTGTTATGAATTGTAATACTATCAAGTATACAAAATTAAATTGCGACATTCGTTGTGATGGTTGGTCCCTCACCGGCGAGAGGCGTAGCTTCAGTTGTAAAACACTGAATAAATAATTCGACAGATTTGTTCATTTGCCAAGAATTTCTTCGAAGACTTATAGACTCGATCTCTGGGTATAATCAACGATGCCGCTTGAAATGACACATTCATATAATAGTTTGTTTTTCCTGAATGCCGATAACAAACAATTACTATTTAAATACTGAAAATTTATTTAACCTTTAGCCAATTATCTCAATATTTGAAGTTGTTAGTCATTGGTTGGTAAATTCTGATATCGATTGTAGGGCATCGGAGAGGATAATAATGTCACTTTACATTCATCATAACGCAGAGGACGCGGCCAGCGCGACGTGTCTTGGGCTCAGTGGGAGACGGGCGTCGAGTCGATTACATAATAAGTAACACTAAGATCAAAATGTGAAACAAACAGCGAGAGGAAGAGATATTATATTATAATTACCGGAAATAAATGAATTCGACGATTAGCGTTTACGGGACGTTTCTGGTTGTAGCAGCAAATTATATTGGACCGCCGCCGCCGCCGCCGCCGCCGCCGCGCTCGGCTGCAACTCATCGAGTATCCATCAAATCCAATACATACATATCAATCAATACATCATACAATCACACAATCCAAATGTTCCACGTGACGTCCGGAGATCGGCCCCGTCACGCCCGATCCGCACCGTTCACCTTTAACACACGCTTTCAGTCGCGTTGTGGAAACGTTATTTATTTTATTTATTACAGTTGCACCAACAAAGTTAACACTTTTACATGTATAACAAAATACAGTAGACTTAAACTGAAGTAGCCGAGTGTCACCTCATTTACAGGTGCAAACCACAATATGAAAAGACAATTATAATACATTCAACAATAATAAATATTAAAAAACTGCAATTCATATCAAAATTCGCATTACCAAAATTATACTATAAATTAAAACTAATTAAAGTTCATAATATAATATAAGAATACACATTCAATAATGTGAATGTTCTCGAATTTCCGGCAAACATGGCCGTCTGAACCGGCAACTCCCGTTTTAATATGAAAGCTTGAAGTGTCTCTTTGTACTTAAAGCCTTACGTAAAGTTATAAACACCAAATACGGAAGATATATATAGAAGCGCAATTATAATCACTTACAGCTTTAGGGAGAGAATGTTTCAGAGAGGTTTCTACTTCCCTTTATGTAATTTAAATACGGCGCCGGTATTGTTCGTAATTGAAACAAATGAGTTCCAAATAAATAGAATGAAAAATAAGCAAAAGAAAAATTTAACGAGGAGTAAAATAATGAGTCTGCAAAATACGAGTGCATACGAGTATAGTGTGTCGATGTGGACGCCGCACTCTTACATTTCCGACGTTTGCTGAATTATAATATTGCGTAATGTTTCATGTACAGTTCAATGCAGCAGAAATAATTTATTGTTAAATTTGTGTGTCAACAGTCAACAGCAACCTCGAAATATTTGAAAAACGCTTTTAAAAGTCGCGCTGCTCGACGCTAGCGGCTAAGTTGTACGGGTTGAGCGCCTGTGCTCTGTTGCCTTATTATAACATTATTATTTGTCCCAGTTCAGTTCCTGGCGACACGTGTATTCTGAAATAGATCGGCATTGCGTAATTCTCCGCAAGTCAAAGTATAATTCGTTTTGAATTAACTCGCCGCGCCGCGCCGCCGGGGATCCACTGCGGTTATTCACTTTTTGCACTACTCTTTGCTTTTATTTCGATCGAGCATTTTGCATTTTGTTTTAATCACTTTAGTGCAAAGGTAAGTAAGTAGTGCGTCTAAAAATTGACAATCGAAAAAAGAAATTGGTCTATCGGTAGTGATTGATTACCAGTACATAGGCCTTTAATTATCGCGACGCAGAGCTTTCAGCAACGCCGTTCAGCAACTTTTCGGATATCGGAACTATTTCGATTATACCAGGTCTTTTTCAAGTTGACAATTACAAATTAATTAGTTCATTCTTTAAATTGACACTTAAAGATCTCGAGTCGACTCGTCTCGAGGAACTCCTGATTGGTGCGTCTGTCATCTGATCTGTTAGAGGTTATTTATATGATGTCCTAGACGGCGCGCTCCGACTGCGGCAGCTGACCGCCTTAAACAGTAATTACCAGATGAAGGTTGAAGTGATCTCGCGCGGACCGCATCCGGTATAAATATAATTATCAATTGCAACTTTAATCGCAGTCGTTAAACATTCATCTGTTACCACTATCGACTGCTACTTTTTTACTCATTGGTTAATTTTAGATGAAGTAATTGAAAATAATGAGACGAAGTAACTGAAAAGAATGTTGGTACACCGTCATACGAGCAGTTTTTGCTATAGAGGCTTGTCACACAATAAAATAGATAATAAGATATAATCGCGTCTCGATAGCACAGATAGGTACGTTTAGGGTGTGTTTCGATATCTCTTCGAATAGTGGTTATTGTAATAATTATCACCGAGCCGATAATGTGTGGTCCGTTCACGTGTTGGACCACTCGGTCCACGATGCAACCTTGCGCCTAATTTGTGTTCGTCAAACACCGATCAACCGAGAACAGAATCAAGGTACAACTCAATTAAGACGGAAACTAAAGGTTAAATATCCTCAACGCCCCGCCTGTGACGTCAAAGTGCCGATGCACGTCCGACGTTGTCATTTCTGACCGATCTTCAATATCTTTGATTTACAAAAGCGAGGTCGAGGAAACGGACGATTCGTTTGAAGCGGCCACTGCTATTCATTCCGCATTAACAATACTCCGCCAGTCGGACTGATTCATAGCACAAATTGGTTTAGTAACAGAACACGTACCGGATGAAGATCATTGCGAAATGTGTAGGTTTCTGCTCGAGCTTGTATCAGACGTACCGACCGCGAACTCAATAACACATTCCATATTGTCACAGCTACGCAGTTGTCGCTGCACGCTTATTACATTTAAATAAGTACGCAACGGCAGTACTTCGGACAGTTTAGAAGTTAAATTAAGGTTGAGTTATTACGCTTTCAATGTACTTCTTCTTCATCCATATTTCCTCGGCTATGAGCTGTGTTATGTAACAAATTTCATTAACGCTCTACACATCAGTCATGCGTTGCCGAGTTTAATTTTGTTATTCACTTTCTTTGTCTTACTGTAACGTGTACATACGAGTATACTTTACAAATGATTTACGTCTCGCCGACTTTCTTTACTTGATAACCAGATTTAACAATGTGTCGAGAATCTTCTGTGTACATATAAAAGTTGGCGGTGATAACTGTTCTTTAGCTTTCATCCACGTATCCAAGTTCATTGTCGAGATGCCCTCGGATGACGGTGCGGATTAATTAAGATCGAGATAAGAATTACAAGCAGTCGATCCATTTAATGGTCGGGAACGATGGACTCGGCCTTGCTCGGATGGAATTTGTTTTCAATTATACTATTGAAACTACACATGAAACGCATTATCTTCATATGTGTGGGTCCGTACGTTAACATTTGCTGGTCCAGTGTATCTATGTATATATTATACTGTTATGAAAAAAATAATGCGTTTAGAATCACCATTTCCATCTTTAATAGACATTTCCAAGTAGTTCTCAGCATCATCTTGCAGGACTTACCGATGTATTCGATAAGTCTGTTCATAAAGTAACCAAAGGTCGAAAAAACCCTTCAGTAAAAGTCAGTAAAAAATTCTAGTGCAAGTTGTATGTACAGTTCGTCGGCCGTGTAACCCTGTACTTTTATTGAAATGCTTTAAATAGGTATAGGTACTTATTACTCATGTTCCTCGTGTGATCATTAAAATTATGACGTCATTAAAATTAAGACCGATTCCTAAACAGATTTGTTAGTTGCTGATTAGTGGCTGTTTACGGCGGGATGTCACAATTCTTATTGTATAAATCACTCGCTGTACTCAAAGAATATATATTTAGCATTAAGATGATTCACATATTTTTTATTGCACTCAAAATCATTCCATGTAAATCATACCATAATGTACGTTAATAAGATTGAAAACAAAACACTAAAACAAGCATCTGAGACGTGCCAACACTCCAGTACCCCGGTGTTGTCGCATCGCTGATATTCAAAATGGCCATTGAATAACGGGCGAAATAATTGTAAGGTTGGCAAAAAGCAACGGAAGTTGAAGTAGCGTCGTGCCCTCGTTGTAACTGTGTCGCGTTCTTGTCAGAATAACTGTTGACGTTATTTAACGCTTTCAACACAAACGACCGCGCAATACGCCGTAAACAGTATAGTACCTTTGCCAGAACGGTTCATTTAGGATTTATTCGTTCTGAATAATGTCAGCAAATCAAAGGCGTATCGTTAATAGGGCAGGTTTTTCTATTCTGTAAAACATTGTTAGTGCTTATCGAACCATTATTTAAGTTAGTAAATAGGTTAAGCATACAATACACAATGTGGCATAGATTTATTACATCAGGAAATCAAAGGTAAGTAAATAAGTATTTATTGACATCTAATTCGGTTTATACCTGTACTTCCAACTTTTTTCATTGTGCTTTTATGACGTTTACTGTTCGTCTTTACATATCGCCTAAAATAGTACCTGCTCTATATGTATGTGGTCATATAAAGCTACTGGACGCACACAACGACACCTTCCCATCGTTCAATTAGTGCATCAAGCATTCTTCTTTTCCAAATCATTGGAGTTTAGATGCACTTTTATCACTTTTAACACTTTCGAGAAGAACCATAGAATTAGGAGGAGCAGAAAGAGGAAATCTAAGTAGAGTCGATCGGGAGCGGAGACCTGGAGCGCCGGCGAGCGCAAATGTCCAGCTCCTTTAGTGTCCACGACCAGCTGCAGCCAGTGCGCCAGCTCGGCCTGAGGAGTGGCGATCCGACGACGGAACTGGTACGAGGCCGCTCTAGCGTTCTCACGGTAACTGTCAACATATCGTTTAACAGTTGATGCCATTAGTCAATCTATCTTTTATACTGTAATATCATTTAAACATAAAGATATAAAAATGATAAACAAATTTCAATTCAATATAATACTACTGTTATACATATATCTTTTATAACATGCATTTTATATTAGAACCTCGGCACAACAACGATTGCCCGTGTTTAATGTTCTTATAGACTAAGCAGACATAATACTGGCACAACTCACCTGGGATTCCCCAGTATCTCATTTATAGCATCTGCTAATTTTCTTGGAAAATCTTCAGAGTAATCCGTCCTGACACCGACTCTTCTGGATACGGCGAGATTGATATTAGCGAATTGGTCTCCGAAGATCGGCACTCCGATGATTGGTACCCCGAAGTGCGTGGCCTCCAACAGAGAGGTCAGGCCGCCGTGGGTGATGAACAAAAGGGTATTTGAATGATCTAAAAATGTGCATCTATTCGGTCAGTTGCAGATAGATATTTTGTTTGATTAAATCTAATTAAAAACTCTTATGCCATATCATTAAATCATTAAAATTTTATAATCATACTCAGTATACTCTGCTGTGGTGCCCACTTGACAATATGGACGTTTTTGGGCAAATCCGCAATATTTCCCTGTATCTTCCATATCACCGTCTGATCCAGGAGTGCAAACACTTCAATCAGCTGTCTTTTGACATGATCGGGCAAGTCCTCGCATTTCAAGATCGACCCCATACTGAAGTAAATCACGCCTGCTTTGGATTCATCCATGATCTGTTTTAATTTCTGTAAACGAAAAGAATTTTACAATCTTTTACCGATTTTTATGATATGTATACTGTAGCCAATTATATGCTGATTATTTGTTGTTTTACTCCTATATAAGGCACAACAGTGTTGTATTGTTTAGAAAGTACTGGAGCTATAATAACATCGTGCACATCTGACCAAGTGTAATATCACTTGACTGTTGTATCTGAAACAACGCGAAGGAGGCGTTCCCGTAAAGCGGTATATTCGCAAAATACATCATTTACGGTCCCTCATCCATCGTGCGAAACCGGGCACTGCTTCAGTATACAGATCGTCTACGTGTTGCGACTCGCATAAACGTGTGAAGAGGTTTATTACCTTTGGGAGAGGTACAGGTTCCGAATCGATATGATGCCCTCCGATACATTGGACGTTCAGGGGTAACGCCAGGTTCTGGCCCAACGGAGGATGAGAGTTAGCAAACATCAGTGACGCGTTGTACACCAGGGAATCGTAATCCGGCAGCGACTTGCCTCTGAGCCGCAGCGGCTCGCGGAACACGCGCTCGTACGCCGGGATCTCCACTTGGTATTTAATGAAACTAAAAATATATGCCGATACTTTCAAGGTGGCACTAATAGCGGACATAGGATTATTAGCATATTGGAAATGAAATGTACAGTCTACACGTTATTTCTTGGACATCCCAGGTCACTTATCGAATATTTAGCGCGCAAATCGTAACAATAGCTTTTTACGCGACACAATGCCCAGCAGATTGTTGCAGCTATCGGGCTGGATGTCTGCTGCTGGCGTCAACGACGATATACCTAATGAAAATTGTAATACTAACAATAACCAGCCGGTCAGGTACAGTTGCGTCCAGGCGTGGTAGAGTCGGTCGCCGAACGTGAAGGGGCGGGAGGTGGCTCGGTCCACTTGCAGGTCGGCGCTGTAGGCGGGGCTGCTGGCCTCGTGCACCAGCCGCAGCGCCTGCCAGCACACGTCGCCGCTGCGGTACCACACCAGGGGACAGTCGTAGAGCGCGGCCAGCCTGGACGGACGCGGACGGTCGGCTTACAGAATGTGACAGCGGTCGAAGTCGAATGTAACGTACATTTATATAACAAACATTTCTAAAATACAATGTAAATACAACATCATTTGGGACCAGACCCCAATAATACTATAATTAGGTACAATATAAATAAAGATAACAGAGAAAGCTAACAATGGATTTTTTTTTTCATTTTTTTTACGTTATGTATGTAACGATTGTCATTCTATAAAATTAACGTCAGAATTTAGAAAACTTCCCTATCAAGGGAGATCCGAACACGAATGTGTATAATATTGTTCTTTATTATTTCTCGTTAGTGTTTATTTATTGAGATGATGTTATGTAAATGTGTTTATTTAAATTTAATATTACCTCTAAGGTTAAATTATGTTTATGTAGTATCATTTTTATTTTTACTTCTCAATTCTCGTAGTTCGATAACTAAAACGAGACGTGTTGCTTATCATATAAATTTATATTGGAATAGTACAAAGTTGAATAGTACGAGTATAAATGGGTCGTCGAGCATTGTCGGCCGGATGATTCATGACGGACAAGATACGCAAGCTTACGCAGATAGGTCTCTGAGACACAATTTTATGTAAAAAACAATCAGATAACAGATCTACCTATATAGTTAAGAATATAGGTAACTCAAAATACACTGACGGTGCCAACAATCCGCTAAACAACCAGTCGGCCAGCACCACATCAAAGGTAACGTCGGTGTCGTGAAGCAGCGCCTGCATCTCCGGGTGTTCCAGGGCTCTCTCCACGAACATGGGCCCGACACGCAGCACGAGGTGCGGGGGGAGGGGGGCGCCCGCCTCCGCCCACGACACCGGCGGCGGACCTGGGGGCGCGCGATCTTACATGAGAGCCACAGGACAGACACACTTTGTTACATCACCACGATGCCAATGCGTAGCATTACACAAAGCGGATTCTCCTGCCTTCAAATAATCCAGTAACGATATCGTATTACGATAAGTACATGTTTTTTAATTGGACAATGACAAGTTATCCATAGACTGGCCTCGTGGTCGAGTGGTTAGAGACCCTGACTGCAAAACCGGAGGTCGCGGGTTCGATTCCCACCCAGGACA
>DWGJ01002932.1:0-14494 GCA_018246895.1 Aspitha aspitha aspitha | reverse complement strand
GGCATTAAGTTGCCTAATTTGGGATCAGACAGTCGTGTGTGGAATTGTCCCCAGTTATTTATTTATTTATTTATTTCTACTTTTGAATTCATCAACTCCTTCTCCAGTTCCACTTCGAACATGCGCACGAAAAAAAAAAAATTTTATCTTGGGTCACAACACAGCCATCCGATCCCCAACTGCGCAAGTCTATAGGTACTCAAACTATGGTGACCGGACAGCTGATATACCGTTCAAAGAGTCTCTGACCACTCGATCAGTCAGTCAAGTCCGCAGTTAGTATTTATCATGACAAGGTTCTGCTTCCAGGTCCGCGTGCTGCTGCTGATGCTGATGAACTGATGAGCAAACTTCTCACCGTTATTGCAATTAGCGCGCCGCTCGTAGTAAACTCGTAGTCAACTCGTAGTAAACAGACGGGCACGCCGCGACAAACGAGCCGTGATACTTCAATAGTGTTTTAAGTATCCAATTTGCGCGTCGACGGACGACCGCTGTGTTTACACGCTAATCTCAGTGAAAACAGTGGAATTGCCCAAAACTGGACATCGTTGGGCGCCGGATGTGTCAAGTTAGACGCCGGCCCACGCCGCGCGATTCGCGCTCGGCAAACATACTTAGAGAAAGGCACACACGGACAGACATTGCGGACGTTTGCGCAGCGTTCAATGAAAAAATTTTTTTTATTATAAAGTGATTGGAGCACTTTATAAAACCACGATCTAGCCTAGTTAGACTAATAAGTAGTTTGTTTATAACTTGATTTTGTAGTATCAATGAAACCAAGGCCAAATTTATACTTTTTTACAAAATAAATTTTACGTTGTCTCCAATCGTAACACATGTAGAATTAGAATTAGAATTATCTTCTTATAATTCCTACTCTACGTTGTACAGAATTTAATTACAAAAGTCTACGCAAAGGATCGTGAGTACTAAATATTTGTGACTATCAAATCTTACACTAAATTAAATATTTTCCATTGAAATATTTTATTCCAACAATTTTACTATGATTATTTTATAAAAAAGTGTTACTAAATGGGTTTTACAAAGTCCTACATGTCATATCAGTATTGGTAGGTACTATTGGATTTACATTCATACGTTAATGACATGCTAATTATACAAGAAGCTTTGAAAATTGCCTAAATGTCAATTACAACCGGAAATGCCATGTTAGAAGTGCTACGCCACCTTGCGCCACGCGACCTAATTTACATCTGACAAACATAGTTAAGGTGTAGTGTCTACACACGGGAGGAAAAAATGGACGCACACGCTCAGCGCTAAATCTCTACTAGATTAACTTTGATACTAGTCAGGAACTACGGGCTTAAAGTTAATAAAAGTGATTTAAGAAAGTTAAGGTTATATATATAGATTAAAAGCATTTAGTCCCAAACATCGTATCGATTTACGATAAAATCAAAATAGTCTAAATCGAGGCGATATTTTACTAAACGATCATGTCACATTGACAATGATTTAAAAAGCAGAACGCTGTAACATGTTGAAAAATCCAATACAAGTGTGTACAGTCATCACCAAAAGTGGATCATTTATTCGGATGTAAAGTGCGTACACCAACATACAAAATTGTCCGTGTCCACAAAAATGTAATCAAGGCTAAAACAGTTGTCAATCGCGGTGGTGCAATCGAGGAATCGAACCGACACCCACGTCCAGCCCACGTCCGCATATCAAGCCCACATTATTGATTTAATAACCGCAGCCAATGTTATCCTCTACATACAAGCGGCGGTGGACGAAATGTGGGTAGAACACAATTTGGAAGCGTTGCCGAACTCATTAACTTAACTATTAAACGTAATTAAACAGTCGTCTTCGCTTCAAGTTCATAATTTAAGCAGTTTTTTCTTTTCCCGTGCACTTGATACTAGCCAAATCTACTACTATATATCTACTTACCCTCTGAATTGTTGATTCTTAGTGCTTAGTACGTTTTCGAATTAATTTATAAAGTTTCCACTTAAGGCTTAAATCTTTAATAATACATGTGTGTGCATTGAATTAAATTAATACAATACTTAAACCACGTGAAAATGATTAAAAAATGTTATTTCAAAAAGCTTTCAAAATCAAAAACGCAGTTTTTTAAAAACAAAACAGATAAAATATTATATATAAATATTATATATCTAATAGATGGATATTTCAAACTCGCACTTTTAATACGCTGTTGCAAATGCAATATTGACGTCACACACTCAAGCAGTACTTGTCACCCTTGGACTAACAGAGCCGAGTGGACTGCACATTCAAAGAAATAGCTTAGTTTACTTTAGGTATTGTGTCAACAGGCGATAATGCCGGACACACACTCGGAATAACTCATTGAGCGAACGGCAAAACAGTTGAACCCGATAGAAGAATGCGCGTGGGCGTGATAATACATTTAAAATAACACCGGATTTATACTAAAATAATTCTTGTACGCTAAAAATAACCAGGGATAATGCTTTATTAACAACAAATAATGTTGAGTGAAACCACGGTGATCTAGACCAAAAAGTAATTATGAGGAACAATACAATACAAAGGAGTATCATAAAGAACAACATCGTACAAAACAATGATGTTAAAAAAACCGCTCAACGCACCTAAAGAAGTTTTCTTTTCAAAAATCTATATAAAATATGATGGAGAAATGAAATTTGGATTTTAACAATTCAAATGTGAGAGACAACTGCCGATGTCAAGAAATTGAACTTGTATTAATAGTAACATAATTATTAATAGTAACACTTGACAAAGGATAGTTTCAACATGTTAACAAACAATCGCTCGAGACAAGAGAAACGTTTAGAAAATTCTTAGCATAGATGCGCGTGCGCACGACCCGCCGCAGTCACAGATGGTCGGATACAGCACGAATTCGTAGCGTCGTGTGCCGAGCGTGCGAACATCTGTGGATGCTGGAAATGGGGAGCTATTGATCTCGCTACAGAACAAATAGATTGAAACGAAAATACGATGTGAACTATGTGAAAGCTGGTAACAGTTATTTACCTTCATTCAAATGAAAATACGATGTACATATTTACATTCAAATGAAAATACGATGTGAACTGCATGAAAGCTGGTAACAATTATTTACATTCAAATGAAAATACGATGTGAACTGTATAAAAGCTGGTAACTGTTATTTACAGTCAAATGAAAACAGGATGTGAACTGCATGAAAGCTGGTAACAATTATTCACGTTCCGATGTTGGTATTGACTTGGATATTAAGTGAATATTACATATTTTTATGATGTAAAAGGGGTTTTTATATGAAAAGAGTAGCAAAGGAGTGAAAGGAGCATGCGCATGGCAGCATGGGCAGCGGCCATTTGTGGCTGCTGCCTACTGGTCTGCTGATTATCATTATCATGAAAAATTATTTCAGCACTGTTCACTATTGTTGGACGTTTACTTAAACAAGTCAAACGATCAATATTATCGTTCCTTATTTCCTCATTTCAAAGCATATCTTATCACTTTTCAGTAATGCGAGTAGCGAGTTCATGTAATGTACAAGGAACAAGTTGCACAATATCAGCCATGGCAGAGATCAATGGTGCAGCGCCGGAACGCACCCTCGGAAGGGTTCAGACAAAAGGTTAAGAAAGATAACGGTTCAATAAAGATAACCACACTGATACGGGGCGACCATGCAAATAAATAGTGATGGGGTTCGGTAATTGAGCCGTTAGTTGATTTTATAGGTCTCATTAATTTATTTAATACACTGTCTTCGTGGTGTAACGGTTAGGACCCCGACAATTAGAACCGAACCGTCGCGGGTTCGATTCCCAGAACACACATTTGTGTGATGAGCTCATTTGATTGTTCTGTTTGAGCGTATTAATGTGTTTATCAGCTGACCGATTACAAAAAATAATGTTTGAGGTGAATAAAAGTATAAAACACAATATACATACTTACAATTTGATGGCTGCAAATATTGTAGTATAATAAATCTGTGCTTTTATTGCTTTAAATGACAACACCGCTCTTTATATTGTTACAGACATAACGCATTCAAGTTTTTTAAATTTTTTATTATTTCATGAGTATAATTAAAAATGTTTATGATAACGAAAGCATTTTCAATAAAAAGGGAATACTTGATATAAATTGCCGTTAATAAAGAAATATTTTTTATAATTTCATGAGTATAAATAAAAATATTTATGGTAACGAGATTATTTTAAATAAAAAGTGAATACTTGATATAAATTTCAATTAATAAAGAAATATTTTCATTTTTTTCCATTTCTGATTTCAACAAAGAGACTATATTAATTCACGTGCATTAACATTTGCAATGTACAAATTGTATCCGCACATTTTTTTATGAATCAATATGCTGCCAACCTTTGTCCTGTTAAGAATCAAAATACATTTTCATAAGCTATACACATTTAGAATCTATCCAAAAAATTATCGACAAACACATCCCTACTCTTATCACGGGCGGTATTTCATAAGCGCCATTGTGATAATCGAAGTCGCCTACTGTAAACAATCACTGCACACTGTTTTTTCTTATCTGTTCACTTTTTTGAACACTAACGTTCGCAAGCCATAATCGACCTTAACGTAAAGCGTTAGAGACGAAAATAACGAAACACATTCACGAGAATAATGTAACATCTCAAAAACAAACCCGTTCCATTGCATTGCAATTAAGTATGCAAATGAAGACTATTGAATTCAAATTAAAGCCTCTACAATATGGCCTTTGGATTGTTTGATTGGGAGCGCCATTTCTATATTCTATTTGTATAATCTCAACGAACATAAGACTTACTGATTATATATATATGTATAAAGATATCATTGTTCGTGTGTTGTATCGATAATATTTCGGTCAGCATTCGATCTTTAATCTAAAAATTTCTTAACGCTCACCAACAGGAAATTATAAATTCAACATAGGAAATAAGGTCAATTAAATTCTCTTTTTACAACTAGAATGAAGTAAGCTAACACCAAGCAATATAAATATGAAATAGGAAAATAGCGTTATAGAGGTTAGAAGTTTTGAAAAGTGGCGTGTTATATTGCACTATGATGACGAGACCGAACAACATTGAGCTATTAATAGACCATTGAGTCCGCAAGTAAAATAATAACAACAGCAGTCATTGACCCCTAATATTAATTCGAAACAATAGTAAATAGAGGAAATATACTCCGATATATATGTACGATGCAGTATTTAAAGCGATTGGCGGCAAATATTTGGTGCCCACGCGCGCCCACGCTGGCCCACGGCGACCTACTAAAGCCGAAACGAATTATCAGCAACCTTACTAATTACGCACCGACGTAATCTAATAGTGGCTATCGAAGTTGATTCATTGTGAAAGTGGCTACAATGTTTGTAGAAAGCAGTGGACCACATCGGGATGTATCGCGAACTGTTTGATGATAATTGGTTACATTTTTACAACTGATAGTAGATACATTGGACTCATAGACTGGCCGTAGTCGAGTGGTTAGAGACCCTGACTGCAAAACCAGAGGTCGTGGGTTCGATTCCCACGCGGGACAAACATTTGTGTGATGAGCACATTTGTTTGTTCTATACTAATCGTAATAAAAATATCTATATAAGTACTATATCGTATGTATACATGTATGTTTATCAGGTGCCCGGTCACCATAACACAGGCATTAAATTGCCTAATTTGGGATCATACAACCGTGTGTGGAATTGTCCCCAGTTATTTATAGTTTTATGAGAAATTTCAATGCGAGCTTTGATAGTTTGATGGTGGTTTATTCGCCATTCGCCATTATTGCTGATTTCAGACGCAATTTCACGACGAAATCTCAGGACATTAGCTGTGACATGTGAAGTATGGCCCTCACTAGCTAATTATACATACAGAATACAGAAATATACATTTCTAAATACGTAGTTATGAATATAATTTTGCAGCACGACAAAAAATCGTCACGTAAAGGAATCTCACCGAAATTCTATCGCTCCGTTTGTCAGGGTCATTGACCGCTTTAAGATATCAATATTCACGTATATCTATAAATCCAATGTACCACAAATATGGCGAAGAGATGATAATCAGTTAAAAAATGTATCTTAAAATGCCTGCCGCCGCACACTCGACGTTCCCAGATTTTGCATAAAATTATTGCATTGTCCCATGCGACGACGTGCATCTTTATTTGTGAAATGCGAACGGTTCTTTGGTTCATTCGCTTTTTGTGGCTGGTATCTGATTTTAAGAGTGTATGACTAATTCTATAAGTGGAATCGTGCTTTGTTTCTGATGTGAAGTCTGCTTATCTCATTGTAAAGGAGACCCGTCCAGTGGTGGACCAATAATAGGCCAGAAAAAATATCAAATATCAAATAGCCAACCATTATTCGTGTTGTCCTTACTAATTCTTACGGTCTCATCAAGGGATCTACACTAGAAGCCAGATTTTCTTTACTTTCTATCCCATTATAGGACTACTTTTAAAACACACACGCCGTAAAAGGCAAAATATGGAGTGAACTAACAATTCTACAACATCTTTAAATGTACCCATATTTGTGCAAATAAATATCTCTGTCTTTGTCTTTATTATTTTGAAAACTTCAAACAATAAAACTCTGGAAAACTTTGCACACGAAAACGTCAATAAAACCGCTCTTACTGGAATAGTAACAATCCTATGCAAATTTATTGCACCTGTAACTCATTAAATTGCGAGGTAGCCGAAAAGCGATTTTGTAGAATAACTGCCGCTTCGCACGACTTCGGTGTCTTGAGCTGTGCGCGATCGCGGCGCGTATTTCACGAGCGTGACTTACAAGACACAATGTGGCCGAATGAAGATAAGCGTTTCGCGGCCGTTCCACTTGACGTATTAAATATTGCATCCGTCTAGCGAACAAAGCGGCGGCCATGAGGTAAATCAGACGCGTGCGCGGGAGTCGCCCGGCAGGCACAAGGGACACGACTTGGAACTACTTACGGTTCTTTACATGAACGCTCTTAATTATTCCATTATTGGCTATTCCCGACTGGCCTCGTGGTCGAGTGGTTAGAGATACTGACTGCAAAACCAGAGGTCGCAGGTTTGATTCCCATCCAGAACAAAAATTTGTGTGGTGAGCACATTCGTTTGTTCTGTGTCTGGTCGTAATAAAAGTACGAGGTACTATATCGTATGCATACATGTATGTTTATCAGCTGTCCGGTCACCGTGACACAGGCATTGAATTGCCTAATTTGAGATCATACAGCCGTGTGTGGAATTGTGCCCAGTTATTTATTTATTTATTATTATTATCCGGTCCACTTGTATACCAGAGGCGACGACCTTAGTCCTCAAGAGTTGCAACGCATTTGTGACCGACTTCTGACAGGGTAACTACTAATACTCACTAACTGCACCTACTAACTGGTCTAATATCACCAACAGTCCTATTCCTGCAGTCTTGTTACTATAATACTCACCAACTAATTCACACTACCTGAATTCACACTAACAGTACCAACAGCCCTGTTAGGAGTCGGTTGCAGATGTCCATGGGTGGCAGCGGCCACTTGTGACTGCTGCCTTCTCGTTCTTATTTTAGCTGCATACATATTTAGCGTACACTACTACTAAAGCGTTGAATTCGTTGTTGCTAGCCAGTACTGCAACGTACCTTCGAGTTTGTCAAAGTTGATCACGGAGCACATGTCGAGAGCGCGACGGCTGTCGTCCGCGTAGCCCCGCTGCCCCGCCTGGCATCGGTACACAGCCCCCGGCCGGGTCACCCCGCTAATAGAATGGGGCTCATCCTCCGGAGCGCCCACTAGGATCCTAGTGACAAACGTACAAAGATTAATATATGAAAAATTCAATGAATTACTTAATTGTAGTAATATGTCACTGTTCGTAATCAACATTATAAATGCATACAATCTCGCCTATTGCCTATAGGAATAGGCAGAAAGTAAGGATTTCTACCGGTCACACCTAAATCTCTTCTATTTTCATCAAAGTCGACATAGTTATTCGAATACTACTTACGGTATGTATCAATGATTGAGACACCAATTGTACTAGAACAGTTTCATTATCAAAAAATATGTTAAAACTTTTATACATGTTTATTGTCATTAGCTTTCAATATGTAAATGATCAGATAAGACGTCTTGAAGTGTATTAGAGTAATCAAAAAAAGGAGGCAAGATAGGTATGTAGTATTCATTTATCCAACTCTAAATGTTCATATTCCAACACTTCGGCCACTCATTTATGCGGACATGATAAATTAATTACCAACACCATACAATTTATCTAACGTCCCTCCACGAGCACTCAAGATGGAGAGATATAAAGTGACAGATGTAATATTTAATCTGTTGTTCGTAATCAACAATATTCATTGGCTGTCAATTCGCGAGCGCAACCCGTATATCTGCATCTTAGAACCGAAATAACTTCATTTGTATGTTACTATATCTAGTATTATAGAGGCTATCCATCATTTGATAAATTTTTTTAGTCTAAGGAACGTTCATATTGGTTAGTAATTATTTGCATTTCGCATTTATAACCTAAACTAATTTAATCAACACTCGCTATAATTAGTATTCATTGATAACTGGACAGGATAAATATGACTTCTAAGAAATAAACAGCCGAGTAACATTCAGTCAGATTAACAGTCGTTGACCAAGCCCAAATATTTTGTTATTCTTTTTCAGACCGTGAGACTACTAAACTTAGATGAGTTTCGTGAAAGAGACCTTAAAGGTGTGCAAGTTTCCTCGCGATGTTTTCCTACACAGTGCAATCGACTGATCCTAATCACGCAAGATGGGATAAAGAAATGAAAAAAGAAAGAGGATGGTAACAAGGAATTACCGTTATTAAAGGCTTGCATCGCTATTAAAGATGCGTTATTGATAGAGAAATAACCATTAAGTGCGAGGGAAGTTTATGTGAAGAACGAACTTAATAGAGGATGATGTAAACATCGCACCATTAGATTCAATACACAAATCGATCGTCAACCGTCTGTCCGTCAAACGGGAACGGAATAAGGTCAAACAATCGCATAGGCCGCCGCTGGCGCAGTGCCAGCGCGCAAATAGACCGGGTTCAATCCCCGCCCGGCACCCGCTCGCCAAATCGTATTTCCACAACCTGACTCATTTGCGCTGAACATTGACACCTCTTAATATAACTCCAGTTTACAATCTAGGTGCTCAATTGAATCTATGATAATGTATTTTTATTTAATTTGTACTGTCATAATTCCGTATGCGTTCGTTAAGCTCGTATGTTTACACAATGATGGAGATAAAAGTGTGCTTCCAAAATAATACATACATATCGTCACGCCAGGTCCCTAACGGGGTAGGCAGAAAGCAGCGCGTGCCAAATATCTCTGTCCTTACAAACCTGCAGTGCTTCATCTACATTCATCATTCTCTTCAGGCATACACGCCGGTTTCGAAGGCTCTTGACTCCCCCATCAGCCAATGTCTGACCTATTTGGTCGATATAGGACAGTCTTGGTCTCCCAATGCTAAAAATAATAGGTCTTAAAATAGATCGTATATTTCTGTAACTCATTTACTAAGTGAATAAACTGCTTGGTTCGACGATCGATATGAATATACTGTTGAACAATAATCTTGTTGTAAATATTGTGTGAGTGTAGGACGAGCTTTAAAACGCAGACTTAACACATATCGCTTCGTTTGCTCCCACGCGAAACATAAGGTGTTTTCAGTGTTTTGAAACTTGTGTAAGTTGTCGTGTGTTAGCGATATTGGAAACTACTACGCGCTGAATAGTCTCAATGTTTGTACAAACTTCATGTTTTCATAAAGAGTTAAGAACTTTTATAAAAAAGTAGCAACGAAGGGAAATGTTTTAATTTGGCTTATTCATTGCAGAATAGTAAATTTTTTAGAGTGTAAGAGTAAAATGAAGTATTCTCATCAATATAAATTGCTAGCAACTTGATAAGAAATTAACAAGAGTAAAAAGGTTCTTTGTTGTTCCTGTGTGATATATTTTTTTAATTTGGTTATTATGTATTTTACTTTATTTAATTATTCCACTTTCATTGCTATTATGTATGTAGAGTCAGTTGTTTATAAGTACAGTTAGTTAGATTCTTTGTTAGTACAGCTAGTACATATTTTTAATATGACAATTGATTCACAAAAATATAGTTTGCAATTACACAGAAAATACCTGTATACACGTTAACTTTAATGATAACTTTATACTCAGATACCCGCACGTGTTCTACTATCGACATTATTGCAAATATAAGAACAGTTCGATATATCGAAAATCGAAAAAACAGAACGAAATCCGATTTTGACGTTTTCTTTTTTAAGGTCGGCAATAAAAAGCGTAACATCGCGTCACAGCCTCTATATAGTAGCGTCTTTTGTGTGTGACTTTTGTGTTGATTTTTTTCTTGATCCTTATTTTATTCCGTGTATACAATTGTATTGCTAGACAATCTCGATATTCCGATTCTTCCAAAGCTCGAATATAGAATTCTTGATCCATTTTAAACCCATGTCACAGTTTCTTCAAATTTAGAACCAATGTTCAGCTTGGAAAATGTAAAGAACTAAAAATCACACACACTTCACACCATCGCCGTCGCGCTGTTTTAACGTGAAAGGAGGAGAAACAACCAACAAATTTAATACAATTAATTGTATGTAAATTATCCAAGAATGTAAATTAGAACACCGATCACGTTATCTTCCTATATAGGTTATTATTAATTCAATCCAAAATTATAAGTATAAATACGTAATTAAAATTGTTCATCTACAATAACATAAATAAATGAGTTTTCGCAAATATTTTGGGTTTGCTTTCGACTTGCGTGCTCGTTTTAACTTAATGGATCCAATGCCGCGCAGAACGGCGAACGAACGTTGCACGTACCAGTTAAATTGCTTCTTATTTATTTGTTGAACATTTAATTGAATCCGCTATAAAACCGAAGCGCGGTTCGGTTGCGAGCCACTTCGCAAACAAAAGTTAGATTAGTTCGCGCGCCGCAACCCGCGCCGCGTAAGGGCATGTAAATTCTCATACATAATATACATACGTACGATTAATGTATATATGTAAAAATCATAAACAGAACAACACGTGTGACCCGATATTTATTTCCTATTATGTGTGATAATGTTACCGCCATGTTTATTTGCGTTTTGTCAGTAAACATTTTTGTGTCAGCTGTCTGGGGAGTGTGAGCGAAATTATTTGCATGCGTGAGCAAGTATGTTTGTGAAATAAATTTGTTTAGCGTGTCGATTTATATTTACTGTGGGACACGTGGGCCGGGCTTCCAGAAGTTTCGCTTGTTATTCATATTGCAAGCTTTGCGCGTTGCTGGGTGTAACTAATGTTAATAATCTAAAGTCATTTAACGACCTAATTCGTTTATTTGTTAGTTAATATACAAAATTCATATTTCAATATTGTACATAACTAACGACATAGCCATTGTATTTATGTACGTAGATCATAAAATACGCATAGCTTACCGGCTGAACAGTGGGATAGGCTATTCCAGATTTTTTGAACTGATTTAAACTTAAGATATTGTACATAGGTGAACCTAAATATACCTACCTATTAAATATTAAAAGAATATTGGAGTATGGGAAAATACTCAGGCTCTAAATGATTTTCAAGATGAACTCCTAAGTTGTTAATACAATGAAATTCCTCGTCAAAGGTTTTCCCTACGAAGCCTTACAATCATAGGTGAATCCTAATATCATCATTAACATTATCAGGGCTAATGAGTACATTTGATGTATGGTGTTAATTAAGATAACATGATAATTCAATTAATTTCAAGCACCTGAACAATTGATTAATGTAGTACAATTGATCTCATCCATTAGCCATTTACGTCAATATAAATGTACATATGTAGCTGTGTCATTGAAATCTAGCATATGATTTATCATTGCATTTATATCTTGAAGTAGTGGAAGATATAAAGAAACCTTCATTTCCATTTTATTTTGTACGGAAAGCAACTCTAGAGAAAAGTAAGTTAGGCATCCATACTGTTCAACATTGCTTGCAGTATTCTACGGCTGCAATGATACAACGATATTTCTATTTGAGAGTTCATTTAGATCTGTTGTTTGGGTGATATAAGAATATTACAGTCATTAATTCATGAAGTATATTCAAAATAAAGAAAGTTGTATTGATTGCTGCTATACATGATATCATTCTTACACTTGTGTCTGTGTGAGAACGCAGAAGTGTCAGAACCTCAAACTGTACTAAGAACCATGGTTTGATCATGAAACACTGCAATTTAGGGTGCGTTTCCACCAGGAATGACCGAGGATGCGTAGCGAAGAATGTGTTTGTTAAGAACCCATAGGATCCCTTCATTTGGCGTCAATTGAATCGTGCCCGATTCGTACCCAGATGTCCTGAATCATAACTAAGTTATCGTGGATATGATAATACGGGTAGTGACGCTTTGTCTCCTACGCAAAAGCGAAATTATATTAGGATTGGATCTCATCGGGTTTACTTGATAATAGTCATTAATACCTCAGGTTAGCATAGCCCCTCATAAATATGGTAATCAACAGCTCCATCTATTATTCAATAGCCGTTCTTGTGTGAAATTTCCCAAAATTCTCTTTCGAATAAGTTTTATGAATAGATTAAGGGGCCGCTGTATTTTTCTTATGACTACAACAGCAATCGGAAGCGTCTATAATAAACTTGATGCTCATTATTCATGAGTGTTCCAATGACTTCCATATTTTTTATATCATCCATACTTCATAACGTTCGAGGCTATTGTAAAGGAGAAAACGATTATTTATTTTTCCTATTTATTGTTTCCAGTTGTTGGTGACAAATTGATGATTTTTAAAAATTAAAAATAAGCCATATAATGCTTATGAATTATATAGTCTTGTGAGGTGACCATCTGACAGATGGTACGAGATTTGCAAAAAAGACGATGGCAAAACTGAATAAGAAAAACAGAGGATCAGATCTTGCACCTTGGGAGATGCCAATATACTTTTATTTATTCACGTGATCTGGAATCGTCCCCAGCTACTATTATTTAAGTCCTATAAAAATATAATAGACCTTTGTTCAAATTTCCAAAATTTTTAGTTTGAAATAAAGTAGGTAAAATTGAAACAGCGTGTTATGAAATATGAACAATTTATTAATAAATTTATTTCTAAGGCCGTATTCCGATGCACAATGCGAGCGCGAAAACCATCCACATGGAGACTGCGGTCACTGTGCCTCCGCCTTGATGCAGCTCGGCGAGGCTCTCTCCTGTTGAATAACATGTCTGTATTAGCACTAACATTAGACAACCCTTATTTAAAGGTAACAATACTATCCGTCCGTTACGAGGATTGGTTTACGTTAGTGTGTAGCGATAGCAAACTTTAGAAATCTGCCTTCAACTTGAGTGTCCGGTATCCGAATTCTTAGCATGCATCTTCATCTTTAAATGCACTTACATTATTTAGTGCAATTGTTACTTACTTACTGACTTAATTGTTACTTACTTACTTAATTGTTACTTACTTGCTTAATTGTAACTACTTAATTATTACTTACATTATTTAATGCAATTGTTACTTACTAATACAAAAATGTTAAAAGTAATCTTTAAACCTTTAATTATGTGTAATATGACGTTAGCGGGCGGCAGGGAGGGAGGCGGGGCGCGCGCTACGCTACACGAGTAACGTCCAGCATCGTCGCTCCGCACGCGTGCGACACGCAGCACCGAATTTGCGCCATTCGCGCCGAACTCCGTTCGGACACTGGCCACAAATAAAGCAACATAATTGTTGTTCTAGACACTTTCTAGAAATTTCCAGTTACACCTATTAATCATAGAACTACGTTTTGTTTCGTTCTCATCTGGAGACTAGTTTGTAAATATAAGTGATAAATATGTGTTTTAATTTTGTAGTGTTTGACTGCAACAATAACTTTACTCATGCATGTGAAACATACGCCAAGATGTATTTAAAATGCGCTTTTATTAATTTAGTTGATTTGAATATATGTGGATAATGAATCGATAATTGTAGTACCTTATTCCACCTCTGGTGGTATCGTCATTGAGCAGCAGCTCCCTGCGGTACCACAGCAAGGAAGGGCCGCCTTCCATGCGAAGGCCTCTCACTTCGCACCGCAAGGCCACGGTACTGCCGAGCTCGCACACCTGTTCCGACACCTCGGCGCCCGCTCCGTCCACTATACGCACTGATACTTCTGTGAAAACAATGGCATAATAATTCTATGAAATAAAATTAGGCAATGATGTTGAAGGCGAAACAAAAACGTTTGTCTAACATATTTTACAATATAATAATCTCTTATAAATATAAAAATCCCGTGTCACGATGTTCGTTTGCGCTAATCTCCGAAACCACTGAACCGATTTCAATGAAATTTTGTA
>DWGJ01002931.1:0-14501 GCA_018246895.1 Aspitha aspitha aspitha | reverse complement strand
TGTCAGACGGGACGGTAGCTGCTGCGTGTTGTGTGTGTTGACGAGCCGATATTTGGGTAATAAACTGTGACATTACAGAACCCATAGTTGATAAAATTTAAGATGATACGAACGGTATTACATCGTTTAGAAATTGTATTACTACTGAATAAAATATTCTATGTCAAATTCTGTATCGCGTGCCGGTATCTTAAAGAAATTTATAAACACGCTAACCTTTATTGCGATTCTCATGAATCATTTGAAAATTCAATACTAAAATACTTAGGCGATTGGATTCCCGCCGAAATAATAGACAATTTGCAATCAATGTACTTAAAATTGAGTTCGGAATGCATTTGCCCTGCTAAATCCCAAATCAAATTAACTCAACTACTATTACTTAACTAGATGTATTACCAAAATATAAGTAATCTTTACCAGAAATGAATTTTATTTATTGAAATCACTGTAGACTGTGTTTCTGGATTCATAAAAAACACAGCAGATAAAACATCAACGTACTTCTGTATTTGTATTTATACAAAAAGTATGTTTTCAGCCACTAGTAAGAACTTGAGTAAAATAAATGTTAATGCAAATAAAATATTCAGCAATTAAATATTCTATTTATATTATGCCATGGCGACGAGTGACTAAAAGAACGCTTAAACAAGTTTGAAAAAAACTAGTTGGGTGTCGTGTCTTAGTTCGCGCGGAACCCTAAAATGTTCAAACACAATTTTTCAACTTGTATTTTACTGTTTTAGGAATGAATCATACAATATGGTTACTATTATTCTATAACAGTTATATCTCTTGAAATCTTTTAAAATGGCCACGTTTGCTGCGAAAAATCACGGCTACTAATTTTCAATATCGTCGTATTGTTTTGTACCATTGATTGGCTTCCCGTTCATAAATGCTTTATAACATTTTGCTTTACTATGTACCAATATCCGTAATTCGAAGCGGGTCCAAATGTTTGAAAATAAAAAATATTTAACGGTTAATTTGACCTATAATTAGTAGGGAGAGGTTAACCGTACATCTTAATTATAATTATGAAACTGCCCTCCCTTATAGGTAAATCCCGATTCGTTTCGGCCGCTCCAGGGCACATTGTGTACTGACCGAGCGCACACTGATTTTAAATTGAATCTGCGGGTATTACGCCCGCGGCGCAGCGTTTGAAACCACATCGGATTTTATTAAGAACCTCCCTCAAATACTGTTTGTTTAATTGCTCGCGGTTCTATAGCCCATAAATATTATTGAATGTTTTTGGCATTTCATCGAGTTATAAATGGACAGAGGCCGTCGGTATTCGATTATCATCTTTCATTTGTTTACATCAATCCAGCTATTTCGACTGCAATAAAAAAGTGCCTAGAGCATTAATGTTTTCAACGTTTATATCGCATGTATATAATTTTAGATATGAGTTCTAATTATAGTAATTTATAAAAATACATAAGTAATTATACACTACATACATACACTAATAATATAATCTACGCAACTGAAACCGTGGTCAAATACCCAAAACCTAAGTAAATAAAATAACCACAATGTACTTTAGTTGGACAAATACCATTAGTCTAACTAAAGTAGTCTAGGCTTAATAGTAACGGGACAAAAGGGCGCTTGTATGAGAACAAATTGTGTGTGATGTTTCGTTAACACGCTAATATATAGCTGAGTGCAAAAACCACATGACCACGTGTCATTAGTTGTCCGGTATTAGCGAAGCTTAATTGTGTCTCAAGTAATCCTCCCGCACACTGACCGGGCGGCTACTTAACTCTCACGTTTTCTGCGTTGTTTTTATGGCTACCGGCCTCGTGGTCGAGTGGTCACCGACCCTGACTGCAAAACCGGAGGTCGTGACTTCGATTCCCACCCAGAACAAACATGTGACAAACCGATGAGGTGTATGTCACACACTAAGTATATTTATGTCACACACTAAGTACTCGTATATTGGAAACTAGCTGCTCGGCGAACTTCGTACCGCACAAAATTTTCAATCTGATATTCCAATCTTAAAAATAAATTATAGCCTATATGTTGCGGAGGACATATAGCTGTATAACAAAAAAGGTTTCATCAAAATCCGTCCAGGATTTTTGTGTGAACGCCGGACAACAGACAGACAGACAAAAATTTCAAAATGAATTTTTTTGGCTTGTGTTACATGGATGAAGAACCCTAGTGGTATTTTTTGTAGTTTTATTGGAAGTACCTATAAATGTATAGATTTGGAGATCCGAAGATTGATGTAAATGGTATAAGTTTCTTATACATATTCCACGTCCTCATATTAGCAATGCTTTCTTATAAAATATGCTTTTTTCTCCTTTCTTCTTCTAAAGTAAATTCTTTTAATATACTTTATTAAGTAAAAAGAATTATTTTGTTTGGCAAAATATTCCGCGGTACAACCCTGGTATTCATGTAATGAATAAATTTAAAATTTCTCAAGAGATACTGAAACGGAATTTATATTGAAACTTCTGAGAAACAATAAACAGTGTTATAAACGAAATTTTAGTTTCATTTCTTTTGTTGAAATAATTTTAACTATTTAATAGTTGTAGACCGCCCCGTTGGTGTAGTGGTTAATGAAGCTGATGGCCATGCCGAGGGTCTTTATTTCGATTCCCGCCCAAAACAAATATATTTGTGACGAGCGTAAATGCTTTTTCTATGTAAAACTATCCTCTGTGTTCAGAAATGAATATAAACATAGGCTGTCTGTTTATAATTACAGTTTGTTAAAAGACAAAGATAAAGACATTTATTTGCACAAATATGGGTACATTTATCGTCTTACTATATTTACAATTACTTAATTATTTATTATTTATTTCCTAATTTTTAAACTATAATAAACTTATATTTAAAATCGACACAAACCGTTTCTTTAATGCGGTTACTACCCAATGTTGTACATATTATATCAAAGTCATAAGTACACCCGGGGTTGACATCGGCTTTAGTGCAATGTACAAATAATACTTATAAGTCACAAAAACAAAAGTCGTTATTCTTACAATTTCATATACAACTAGCGGTCAGTCTAATACATGCAGCGGTTCTCGACTTTGCAGTTAGCCGTCTAAAGCGCTGTATATTACGATAATTATTTGGAAGAGATAGATCTCTTTCATACCACCATACCATACCGCATTTAATAAGCGAAGTTGAACCAAGTTGAGCGGTGTTTTCATACCAGCTTATCACAACTCTTAACTGTCCAGATGCGGCCCACTCTCCGCGTATATGAATGAATATGATTTGCTTTCAGATTAATGCTAAATAAAAAAGTTTTTGTTTTTAATATAACGAATTACACCTCAGAGGCTAACCTAACGCTGCTGCGGATTTCAGCTAATTCAATGATTTAAAGTATTTTTACACCTGATCATTTCAATATCAATTTGTGTTTGGAAAAGTTAAATTGGAATTTGAAGTTTATAAAATACTAGTAGACCTGACCACGCACTGCTGTGGTTATATATTAAATCATATGTCAAATATGTATGTCAAAATCCCGTACCATGATGTTTGTCCGACTAAATATTGTCCTATAAGAAAACATTGATTTTGCAATAAAAAATTTAATTATCAATTGAGATTCAATAAAATCCTATCTATCTATCTATTAAGTTGGACAAAACTATAGATATCTACAAAGTTTCATTGAAATCGGTTCAGTGGTTTCGGAGATTAGCCCAAACGAACATCGTGACATGGGATTTTTATCTACATCTATAAGGATCTATTCCGTTATACCACGAAATATGAATAGGTATATGTTAGAATAAAATTACTATGATTATCATAAAATTTTATTTGTATAACTTTAGATGTATTAAGCTGTAAGCATTATGATGATTTACAACTGGGTAGGATCCCGAAAGGAAAGTTGAGAGGGAAATTGAAGTTACCGCAGAACTGAGACCAAACGGTCGGAAACCGTTCAAGTTGATCCCATTAAAACTCGTTATCTTTGGGAAATCGCCGCCATTTTCTATCACGCCCAGTCGTTGAGCGAACGGTTCGATAATATTATCGGGTGATCTACACTGGGGCTACACTTTTAGCGTTTTTGAGGATCAACAGACCATCTAGCGAAAGGTTTTTATACGTTCCGAAGAATGCACATCATTCAAATGTTTTTATTATGTTTTCAGATGGTTTTTATTATGTTTTCAGATGGTTTTTATTATGTTATCATATAGTTTTTATTATGTTATCATATAGTTTTTATTATGTTATCATATAGTTTTTATTATGTTATCAGATTGTTTATGTTATCACATTGTTTTTATTATGTTATCAGATTGTTTATGTTATCAGATTGTTTTTATTATGTTATCAGATGGTTTTTATTATGTTTTCAGATGGTTTTTATTATGTTATCAGATGGTTTTTATTATGTTATCAGATTTTTTTTATTATGTTGTCAGATGGTTTTAATTATGTTATCAGATGGTTTTTATTATGTTCTCAGATGGTTTTTATTATGTTCTCAGATGGTTTTTATTATGTTATCAGATGGTTTTTATTATGTTATCAGATGGTTTTTACTATGTCATCAGATGGTTTTATTAAAATGTTTCCAGTGTTGATGGTATAAATATCGCGGGAAGCCAAGACTATCCCACCTCGCCAAATTGATCAGATACATAGGTATTCGATGATAGAGTCGAGTTTCCGAAACCGGCGAGTATGTATGAAAAGTGTGATGAATGTAGAAGAAGCATATTTATCATGTTTGCAACGACAGATATACATATTTAGCGGTCAGCAAGTATAATTTATATACCTTGTACAGTGGTATGTAGAGCACTGAAGCTATGTATATAATTTAAACATGTTATCTGTTTTATACCTGCGTTCATGCAAATAAATATTTGATTTGATTAGGTGCTTTATGCCTACTCTGTTAGGGACTTGGTGTGGTGGATAATAATAATAATGATTCATTATTTATTCGTGTAAAATATAAACATAAGTATATTTAGTTACATACGTAATATGTATAACAAGTAACCTACAAACGTCTTAAAAACATCAGGCTTGTTAAAAAATGCAAAGTTTGTAATGAAATAGTTAAAACACAAATGTTTTTGTAATCTGTCGCGTTTTTGACTAATCTTTGATGATTGTAAAGGAATTTAAGGTTCATTCTGAACCGAGCAGGCTTATTAAAATACTTTTTCTATGAACAAGTTTTTTTTTTATTTACTTCAATGAAGTGTTAAATTCCCCTCAAAAGCATATTGAGTGCAATCTAGTGATGCTATTTTAAAATGGGTACTTATTTAAACCTGTAAATAAAGTGCTTTGAATAATGTGCTCAAGTAATCTGGAGATATTCAATTAACATTTTCTAGTTTCAAAATGAAAAATAAAATTTAAATTATTTTCATTAAAAATAATAAATATTTTTACGAACGTGGCTGTATTGCAATCTAACCAAAAGTAAGTTAAGTTATTATTTATTTCTGTTACAAAAGCACCATTGTACCTATATCTGCTGCAAAACAGCACCCCTGATATTTCTCGAATTAAAATTTAGTTCGGTATTGAATCTTAAACAGAATTTAAGTTAAAACTTTCCTTCATCTAAGTTTGCAGTCTTTGGAAACTTTTGGGAAGCAATAAGTCGTGTAATAAATCAATATTACTTTTAAATATTTAATCGATGTATGAGAGTGACCTAACTGTCACGGATCTTATAGTAAACTTACACGCTTCTGTACCGTTCTCTCTTCCTCTCCATAGCATTATCTGACATGGGAGCATTTCTCTCTTCTTCTAGTCTACGGAAATTAAATCGTATGGTAACCTTAGGTGGTTAGGAGACGTTCTCACAAGGGCACACAAAGGCTTCATACATAAAACATGCGGGCCTGTGAACCCAATAATATTGTGTATTGTTTGACACAAATACAGTATTGCCCAAAATTATGGTAAGAAGGACCTTCGAATGGAACCTGTATAGAATACTACGGGTCGCCGTACAGAGCGTCAAATCTCTTAGAAATGTCTTCTTAATCTATACTAATATTATAAAGCTAAAGAGTTTGATTGAACGCGCTAATCTCAGTAACTGGTTGGAATTGAAAAAATATTATTGTGTTGAATAGTCAACTTACTGAGAAAGGCTACAGGCTATATAACATCACGCTATGACTAATAGGAGTGGAGTGGCAATGACAAATATTGCATTAGCGGGTAAACATTGATTTTCACGCGGGCGAAGCCCAGCTAGTATTCGATGAAGGAAAACATATATCTTGTTTGTCATTGTCAGTTCTATTAACTGGTCGATTGGGTGATCATTGTATTTACTTTGTCTCAGACAGTAATTATTTTTTCCAGAGCCTTGTGGTTTTTTCGTTCCCTTTGATAGTTTTAGTCTAGCACGCTGCCCAAGTTCTGGTTGGCAGACTTCACATACGAGTACCTCCAAAGAATTATATATTGTGTATCATACTTCAAGGTGTGCCGGTTTTCTCGCGATGTTTTCCATCACCGTTATAGCGAGTGATATTTAAATTTTATTCGTAAAACGCACGCAGACGAAATAGAGGTACGTGACAGGATTTGAGCCGTGATTTTTTAAGCGATTCGGATTCTTCAATTGTATAACTAAGCCTAGCGGCTCTCGTGACTAATAATAAACTTTTTAAACAATTCATTCCTTCTCTAACGATGATACGTAAAAATAATAAAACGGTGCCATGCCATTTCTATTTTTTAATACTCTATAGCTCACCTTGTACCGATTATATGAATTGTGCTCGGGAAAGAAAGTTTCGATGTAATTCCGCCCTTATGTAAATTAGCTTAAGGGTGAAATGTGATGGCATAATGTGTAGTATCTTGTGGACTCTTGGGATGCGAATGGGGAATGGAATCTTGACAAGTATTGGTGCGGTTATAGTTCTAATACATTTCTGATACACAAATATTGTTATCCACGAAACAAAATGTAAGTATGCAATTTAAACAAATGACTCTTCTAATCAAAGCTCTCTAATAAGATTGATATCATAATCACACACAGCACCTATACAATTAACCACGCAGATAAATAAATAAATGAGTATTCGCAACTGGAAATCGACCCCAGGAAAAAAGAAAGAAATTAGCACTTAACTGTCTTGATAAATAAATAGTCATTGATATCTACTTATTTAAAAGTTGCTAAATGATGATCTTGCTTTTGTCGTATTTAGACTACGCAATTAAAGTCGCAATATAAGGCTGGTACCTACGTTTTAGCAGAATTTGTCACGTTCCTACTGGCTACAAACAAATAATTTTCTATAAATAAATAAACGAAAACGTTATCAACCAACCATGAAACTGAAAAGAGGACAATTATTTGAAATGCAAAAAGCAATATGAGAAATCGCATAGCAGAAGATGCATATTAAAGGTCGCTAAGCGTGGTGGCAAATGCAATAATATCTACTCAGGCCCCGGAAGCAGGTAATTAACTTTGTGGGCTCGCTGTACGCCCGTCGTTACTGCGCACATCTGAATACATCATAATTTACATAATAGTCAATTTCTCTAATTCAATACAGTAATATCAAATTAACAAAGTTTTAAAAAGAATATTGAAAAAATTTAAGATCATTTTATAATAAAATTGACATAGTAAAATTTGTTATAGCAACTCCGATAGCCAACAATCAATATACAAAGAGTATGTAAATTTATATTTGTAAAATAATACAAAAATTACCTATCAGAGGTATTAATTATGTTAATAAATTAATTGTCCTTAATAACGAAATAGGGACTTTAATATGTAATTAGCCCTGCAGGAAAACAATAATACTAGAAAATCTGACACACCCAAAATGTCAGGCTTGAAACACCTCGAATATTTATACCGCGACACAGAACAAACAATGTGTAAATGCAATTCACAGTTCACGGTTCGCAATTCCGCTACGATATTCTCATCAGCGTAGAAGATTACTATTTGCAATAGTTCCATTTAAACATGCGAGTGATACAAAAGTTGGAAAAGCAAGCAACATATCAGCGCTCATTCCGATATGCGGTTTCGATTCCGCGTTGAGTGATTGCCCTGAATTCATATCACGTTTGACTTGTACTGGTGGTTTTGACGTGAACACCAGTTTGTGCATGAAACTAATAAACCGGGGTTATCTTTCAAGTTTAGTTGTTATAAACGCACCCAAGTAACTATTTAGCTCACAACCGAGTCTAAAGCTCACGAGTACATAGCATTTTATTTTTCACTAGCTGAGCCGCACTGTTTCACCCGCGTTAATTACAGAACAATCTAGCCGACTCTGCAAACGTTGTCTTGCCATATAAATTATTCCCGTTTTTGCACCATTCTTCATTGCTGCTCCACTCCTATTGGTCATAGCGTGATGTTATATAGCCTATGTTACTCGTGGATAATGTAGGTTTCGCATGGTGAAACAATTTTTAAAATCGGTCCAGTAGTTTTTGAGTCTATTTTTTACAAACAAACAAAGTTTTCCTTTTTAGAATATTAGTATAGATACTACTTTCTTGTCAGGTATATTCAACTATATGTAGATAGGCATAGTTTATTGGTCTGTGTATTGAAGACCGTAAGAAAATATATTTAATAGGAAATTATTTAGAATGGTACATTAGTGCGAGAGGCGCGGGGCTGGTGATTAGTAGCAACCAGTAATTGTGGAAGCCATTAGTCGATAATTGTTGTCTACGTGACTGTCGCGGCTGGAACTATACCGAACATTTACTGCCCGGCTGCCTATATTATAGGTAGATATAAGTAGATTTTTGTATACTATACACAACACAGCGATAAAAGATATTTTTCTTTTCTAATATTGTTTCAAAAGATAAAGTTGTTATCCTCACCTCACAGCCGGCTATTGGTACGAGTTAAAATTAGCAACCTATGCCATGGTTTCCAGACAGTTGATGTATCATTTGTAAGCGCGTTGTTACCTAGATACATTACACATCCTTTGGTATATATAAAATGAAACTATAACAGGCCATGGATGATAGCTGTAGATTACTAAGTTATCTACTAATCTTTCTTTATCACATGTACAAAAAATATCCATGTACTCCATAAGGTAAATAATCTCATAAGTTTTATTTATGGCTTGGCGTTTTAATCCTTTAATTTTGTTTCAAGGGAACATCAAAATTTAGAAAACAATAGCACCTATTATGTGTTAAAAATGTGTAGCGATATCTAATGTCTAATCCTGTGGGTAGTTTCCACGAAGCTCATTAATATATTTCTTCTACTGTTGTCAGGTAGAAACTAAACATTTTATACTTATATGTACGAGTTGCTAGGTAACCTGTGTTTTTTATTAGCATTGAGCAGCAAACGAGCAGGCAGCAGTCACAAGTGGCTGCTGCCGCCCGTTGACATCTGTAACCGACTCCTAACAGGGCTGTAGGGACTGTTAGTGTGAGTGTGTCACACGATTTGAAGATTAATCATTTTTGCAATGATTTATGTATTGAAGGGAGTAGTGTATGCTGTACGTTTTTAAATGTCGTAACATTATCGGCCCTTAGCATCCGTCATTCTCGTCAATTTTCCCATCGACACCAATGGTTCCCAAAGTTTACTGGACTGGTTGGTTTCATAAAGAAACAAATGCAATACGTAGGTACCCTATTAAGGCAGGAGTATAAACAAAAAAACAAATTATATTTTTCTTCTGTTTCCTTAGTCTATCTATTTACTGTCCTATATGTACACGCCAATCTACCACTCTACGACCACTTGTCCTCTTACAGGTCTGCTGGAAGAAATTTATTAGGGAAATAAGCAGTACCTTTGTGCCGTACTTTTTCTTCTTGGTCTGTATGTCTTATGTATTTCCGTGTACATAAATTTAAATAAATAAATAAATAAAATAGTGCAGTGAGTTAAAAATTTTCCTTATTGATAATACCATATGTTATTGGTTACGTTTAATTATTACATAGACGAGTGCGTGAGTACTTTAATAAATACGTTGTATTGTAAACAAACCTGATTTTATAACTATCAACTTGACAGTGTTGGTAAGCTCGAAGTTAACCAACAGTTCGCAAACCTTCATGCGAAGTACGATGGGAGCCCGACGGGTAATTAAATTATTGTTTCAACGATAGACCTACCTTACAAGTAAGACCAGTTTGCAGCGACCCTACGTAAATTGAAGGACTGTGAAACAGTCTATATCATTCTAAAAATGTAACCAAACAACCAAACGTAATTGAAAGAAAAGATTGCTTTAATTTCTGTAGACCAAAATCACTAAGCTTAATCTTTGCTTACTTACTGTTGAGATGAACGACTGATCTATCATAATTTAACTATTCTTTCAAAATAATCTTAGATATTAAGAGTTCTTCTTTATAACGGGTAAATAAATTTTATGATTAGTGCAAATAAACTGAACAGGCTGTCTGTTAAAACAAACCTAATAAATCAATATTTATTTTCGCCTTGGTCGCTGACCTTGACCTCAGCTCTTCGCGGCAGGTTGAGGACACATAATTACGTAAAACGTTTAAACAAACATTGCGGGAGGCGTCAAAATCCATGTTTTCCGATTTAACACAAGACACATACGTCGACTGATGGATACGTACGTACACTCTGGACCATCAAATACAGATTATTATAACACTTGTATATTGGTTCGGTTTGAACACGGCTTTATGAACACGGATATTTGAAGATCATTTTATGCATTTTATACTGTTATTTACAATTATGTGCAAATTGATTATGATCTGGCTACCGTGCGTTTCGTTAGGATCACCGCCTACTATACTGATTGGTTTCTAACTTCCCAATAGTTTTCTTTACTAATTACTATTACTATTACTAGCGTGACGATAACTATTGAAACTGCAATGTATATAACACAACAAATAAATCAATAGGTATAGTCAAGGATCAATTGTTATTTTTCTGTTTTAGTAATAATTTCGGTCGTAATACGTTTGTATTCTAAACAGCTAATAGGTAGGTAATGCTAAATTATTCTTATGTACTGAGCTATTTACTTATATACATATTTTGTCGACTAGGTACATATAAAGGTCATAGTCTATATATATCGCATCACATATCGTAAACAATATGTCAAGTTAAGCAATACAGGGCGCAGTTGGTCCTCGGATAGTTGACTTATAATAGAAAATCTTCATGAACATTTCCGTGTTTCGTAAGATGTGTATCAATAGTTATAATCAAGTTAATAATCGAAAACCTTCAGGGCGGCTTAAAATCTTCCGCTGACCACCAACACGCGCCCACCTCTACCTATTTCCATCAAATAAACTTCGTCCACACATCAGGCCTCCTGTATGTTAAATGTATTAAGTCTGCCAGTTGTATCAAATAAATAAATGAGAAGGGAAATTATTACCCAACAGTGACAGTAACTATGGTGCCACAACCACTTAACATAATTGACTTAAAAGTTGTATTATTGTTACATTGTCTGCGGTTCAATATTATTTATGTTACCGTTTACATAAACTTTTCATTTATTTATGTTGTAAGGTCAGCATAATATTAGTAGCAGCTCAATTAATAATATTTATATCACCATATATGTAAACCATAATAGGATATTATAATAAATCGCACTTGTTTATGGCGTATCTATATTTGATGGAACTGTTACGTTTTACCGCAAATAAGTCATTACGTTATTTTCAAACGTCACCACCTTTAAAAGTGTTAAGTTTGAACTGATTTACGGAGAAGTGCACGCTAAGCAGCTAGGAAACGATAATTCCTCGAGATATTATTGTAATCATAGGCCAACATATTCCATACGGGCAAACTGTTTAGGTCATAAAAATAAAATAAATTAACATAAAGCTTTAAGTTCCGGTCAATGCCAAATGTAAACACTTCCCATTATAAACATTATGATGTTAATTAAAAAAACCTTAACCTTTAGTAACAGCCAATCATCGAGTACATAATAATACATGACTGAGAGGTTAAATCATTGCAAAAACTTATTTATTTTTTGCCTTTGAAATAAATCTGCCGTATCTATTCCCATTTATTGCGAATGAGATTTATATGCACGAAGCTGGTACAGCATTTTACGTCGAACAAAAAAATATGCTATGACAGAATACAAAATGACAATACAAAGGTTTTCAATAAACGGTAAACCAAGGTATACCATTCCTTATATAGTATCTTCCATTGATGTTCGTTTATGTTAATCCCGTGTAATCTGAAATCGTTTATTGAGGCGGTAAACATTTGTATGAACCCAAAATTTACAATATTATAATTTTATCATTCATAACGAATTAATACCTACAGGTGTTGCGTAAATGTGACTAACACGTAGGCAATTATTATATTTGGCGAGCTGGCGTGTGAAATAAAACAATAAATATATTTTAATTGACCAATAATTGCTCTCGGAAAATGCATATTTAAATAAACTTGCTTTGTTTTCGATATTCTTTATATTTAATACACAAACGTGATATACAACTGTGTCATATGATCAGAAATTCTCATTTACTCTCTGGCTTACATTTTACACACATATTTTGAAAGATTTAATTCAAGTGTAAATAGCTATGCGGCTAGAATATTTTGCCTTGTAAAATTATATAGGACAAAGACAAATCGTAATTTACTTCTAAACACAAAGAATTAATATATGAACTTACCCTTCAGGTAAAAATCGTACGAAAATCCTTTTCAAGACCTAATATTGACAAAGACTATCGGTCCATAACTGTAAAAGTGACACTAGTGGCAAATTTTTTCGAGCGCTTCCGTGTTTCCGATAGCACGTAAAGCAATCCCTCTCGATCGTTGTACCTAACCTGATCTCCAACAATAAAACCTGATCAGAAAACTTAAAGGGAGTTTAAAAACATCCCACAAATGGGTTAGACACAATCCCACATCTCCACTTTTACGCACTGAAGCAGCTTAAGGGAATAATGGTGGTGGCGGTGGCAGCCCGCTCTCACTGCGCGACCCATTTCCTACCATGGACATAAAAGAGTTGCAACCTACCGTCATAGCAACAACAATTAAACTTTAATACAAAATCTTATTCTTATAAATCCGCGTTCCAAATCAGACATACTCGTAAATATCATATTTTAGTTGTATAATATCGACCATTACTTTTTAATATCATGTCGCTAATGTTAAACGCACATATTTTACACGGCCCAATATTATTATACATAATAAGTTTATAGTGATGAAACTATCACTGAAATCACAATATCACGGATTCGGGTTTCTATATTCTGTATAAATACAACCTACGCGTATATTACCAATGATAAGTAAGCTATGGAACGGAACGAACTATAATGGAACGGAAGTATGTTTAAATACAGATATTCATATGTATGAATCAATTAAATTCTACCTTTGTAACTGTATATATAATTAAGATTAAAGATAATCGAATACTAAATTTACATCAAACCAAATCAAGATAGCAACAACGAAAGGTTACACGATTAGACGTGTTAATTTGATGAATATCGAGGCCTCACCTGCAAAATGAACCGTAAAGAGTAAAACTAACACGTAGACGCTAATGTCATTATCAGATTTTGCTTTTCAATGACTAACACTACTTACGATTATTTATTTACTATTACAAGCATTTTCTAAACGACGCCTTTCCTTGATGTCAGTGAGTAATTTCAATAATAGTTTTCGTTTCTTAAATGTAACTTTCCTACTTATAATATAATAACTCGTGATTGCACACCACGTATACAAAGCTACAAATAATAGGACAGATACAGAAGAATTTTAGACCTCAGTTAGAATAGCTTGAAGTATAACAAATTCAGATTCAGACCTTGACTTGACATGAAAATGTAGAAAAATATTGGAAAAATGGCAGAAAAAATTAAAATTACATTCCATTGTAAACTCTACATTTTTTTTTTCAAGTTTTGTGCGTTTTATGTGCGGTAAAATATTGTATTACCGTCTTTTGGTTGCTGAACTCACATAAATAAACTTCCACGATTTTCCATATTTGTCGCTTAGTGACGTCTCAAATGGAAATCTAGCTCAAAATTCGTATCGCCAAATACTTAGTTTGTTTGACACTGAATAGGTAAAACTATACAGAAAATAGTTAATTAATACTATTTATAGAAAATCGAACTCCTAAAATCTTCTTACAAATATAAATTTTATATGAATGTTATGTTATCTGCATAAATATTGTAAAGTTTAAATATTTTTAATAAGTATGATACAAAACGTAGTGACTCAGGGTTCCAAAGTAAAGTCATAATGTTAATTATAATGAGTTACTGTTTTAAAGATACTAGTGATCGCCTGCTGGTCGAAATTCGACCATAATAAAAAAGAATTCTTTGACATTTCTTCGAACTTTTTGTTTGACATTGACAACCAGAATGTAAACAATGAACGTTGTATGTGTGTGTCAAATGCATGGTAGTGTGTG